>JAJEJO010053128.1:678888-719791 GCA_020662805.1 Glaucomys volans | reverse complement strand
CCTTCCTTCCTTCCTTCCTTCCTTCCTTCCTTCCTTCCTTCCTTCCTTCCTTCTTTCTTCCTTCCTTCCTTCCTTCCTTTCTTTCTTTCTTTCTTTCTTTCTTTCTTTCTTTCTTTCTTTCTTTCTTTCTTTCTTTCTTTCTTCTTTCCATAAACTGGTGTCTCCAGGGAGTTCCGAAGGCACTGGGCCTTCCGTGAACTCAGAGTTCCATGAACTCAGAGCTGGGCGTCCAGGCCGTGGTGCTATAGGCCTCTCCTTCTCCAGGAAGGGCTCCTGGAGCATCTCGGCTGCCACCAGACACAGGAACCACAGCCACAGGGAGAGTTGCTGGGAACCACACATGGGGCCACCTCATTGCTATGTGACAACTGCGTCTCCGTGATGGCAAACAACTGCCACCTGAGAGAGTCTGTGCCACGAGATCACACATGCACACCAGGCCAGAGCCGCCGTCAGTCACCACCGCTCATCGTGTCCACCTTGCTTTGACTGAGCATCTCTGTCTGCTTGGGCTGCTGTAGCCGAACACCACGCACCAGGTGGCTTACAAGCAATAGAATTCATTAGGGTCTGGGGGCTAGAAGTCTGAGGTCGAGCCTGGGGGACTCGGCATTCGGTGGGGACTTCCTGACTCTTAGACGCACCTTCTCACTATCACCCCACACTGAGGGTCTCTCTGGGCACCGATCTGGTTCTTGAGAGCTGAACTCTATGACCCAGCCTCCACGCACCTCTGACTTGGGGTTGGCATCCGCACATGAGTTTAAGGTGGGGCATTGGCAGCCATTCCTTGGAGCTGGAATCTGAGTCTACCTCGTAGTCTCCTTCCATAAGACGGCATTGGGTGCAGCTAAAGGAAATTTCCAGCTTCCCCTCAAGTCTGAAGGGAATATCAAGTATTCATCTCTTGCAGGAAGAATAGCATTTCTTGGCTGGCACTGTCCTTTTGGGTGGTTGGGTGTTTTTGTGACCTCTAGAGCCAAGGGCTTACAGATTTGCACCTCTCTGTTCATAAGCCTTTCCTGTGGCTTGACTGGAAGCCAAACCCCATCTATTATGTCACTTAGATCAATTATTATAATTACGTTTTGAAAAATAAGACTTTTTCAGTACAGACAGAGTGAGGACCGAGCTGCATCCTAATTACAGGGAGCCCTGTGTGCCCTTGAAGGAGCCTCCGTTTGCTCGGGGAAAGCCCATTCTGTGAAATAAGGCTTGTCTTCTAATTGCTGATTAAGACCTGCACAAATCCAGGCTCTAATTCTCCATTAAAAGACATATCAACTTAACTAGTGTACAGAAGGCCCTCAATCTTATTTGTTGATTAGATGAGTGTGTTTCAATAACAAGGATGCTCATATGAAGTGGGAAATAGTCCTGGGCCACCGTGGGGACACTCGTCCATGGGGCTCAAACTGCTTAACATTATTGACCTGGATGTTATCACACCCATTTGATTCCTAGTCTTAGGTGAGTGTCAGAAATTCTAGGGTGAATGCAAAAGCCACTTCTACTGATTGAAGCAGTGAGGAAGCTTCCAGAACTAAAGGGAAATTTGGAGAACCTGGTTCAGAGAAAGGGCAATGACCAAGGTGGGGACAGCAGCAGGGATGAGGTAAGGGCTGGGTATTGTTGTTGGCCCTGGGCCACTGCTGGATGTCCCTTGCCAGCATTAACACACTCGGGCAGAGGACCCCCACTGCAGACATCTGTGATCCCTGGTGTCTCCATCCCATAACGCCCCTCCAGCCTCGCCCAGCAGCCTGCAGCTACCACCCAGTCACTCCATTCCAGCCGGCATGGGCTGATTGGGTCACTGCCTCGCGGTCCAGTCATTCACCTCTGAACATTGCTGCATTAGCAGGATTTGGGGGACTCCTCGTATCCAAACACAACAGCGGTGAGGACCGACTGTCCCAGGCTAGCCCTCGGTAAGAAAAGCAGAAGGGTTCAGCCTCACATCCACCTCCCTGGCTTTCAACGCCCTCCGTCGCCTCTTTCACCCCCACTGGCTTCCTCGTGTGGTCGGGTCCTCTCTCTCAGTGCCAAGGGGTCTGTTTCCTGCTGGGTCGACTGATGTGCACTGACGTAGGCAGGCGGAGAGTGGCGGAGATGCCGACTCTGCAGAGCCGTGAGCACCTACCCCATGGCCTCGCCACATCTGGACGTCTGCCAGCCTGAACCGTGCGTGGTCTTAAAACAGAGGGGACATGTAACTGCAGCTGCGTGACCAGCAGCGTTCGTGAGCACTCTGGGCAGGGAGCTCAGGCTCCCAATGCTCTGTATCTGTGGCGTGAACGCCCACGGCTCCTTGAGACAGTTGCCATGACCATTTCCACCCCGAGTTTCCGGGGGGAAACAGGCGTGGCCCTGCCCTGAACGACCCCACTGCTCACCTCCAGCCCCGCCGCACTTCCTGATGCCACCACCCACTCAGGGGTGAAAAGGTGGCAGGAGGAGCACTGGTGGTGGGAGGGGCTCATCTTCTAATGAGCTTGGGGCCCTTTGAAGCCAAGGACTATTTTAATCCTTAAGGAGTTTGTGGCTGGTGCTGGTGCTATTTGCTAACACTTGGTGCCTGGCTGGTTGAGTTAACGAATCTGTGCTGGACCCAGTGTTAGCACCAGGATGATCCCAGGGATTTCAGTGAGGAATCCTGAGCCCCAAAGGCCTGGAGCATGGGAACCAGGAGGCTCTGATCTCAGATCTTGTGTCTGCAATTGACTACACAGATGGGCATCCCTGAGTCTCGTAGCTTGCTCAGCAGATGGGGAAAAGCAACGTCTGTCCCCTAGGTTTGCTGTAAGACAGGTGCCAGTCCACGGTAGGTCCCCTGCAAAGGGTTACTGATGTGCTTGAGAGAGGAGAAAACCTGCATTCCTGGCCCCGAAACCAAGACACGTTTTCACTGACTCTACTCCAAAGGAAGCCAGGAGGAGGGTCTCCTGCAAGTCACCAACTGTCCCTCCACTGTCTGTTGAAAATGTTTTCTCTGGATCTTTTTTGGATGGCTTCATTAAAAAGACACCCAGCACGCCTCCTTTCAAAAGATAAACCACTGAAACCATGACCTTTGTGTCCTAAAGCAGCTTTTATCTGCTGAAAACAAAATATTCAAAATGCTGAGAAATGCTTTTAAGTGGAGAGATTTGCTAGAGCCACATGACCAGGGAGGACAGCCTTTTAATTGATGGTGCACTCGGCTGCCCTGAAAGATCAAGTTCAGAGATAATTTGTCAAACAAATCTTCATTTAAAGGGCCGGATTCCGTGATTTCCTTCTTCTTGATAACAACAGGGAGGCTTTATCTTTTTGAGGGAAGTGGCCCCTCTGGCAACCTGCCCAGCCCCAGCACCTCTGGGTCTTTGATATGGAAGTTGGTTCTCGTGGGTCAGGGCCTCTACCCTGGGAGACAGATGAGCTTCAGAGAGATGCGCAGAGGCTCACAAGAGCTCCCGAAGGAGCAGAAGGATAAATGCTGGGTCCCTCGTTGCAGGTCACTGAAACCTATTTGCAGGGTTGGTGTGACGGGCACCTTTGCTGGTTTCCCTTGCTGAACCTCGTGGAGTGCCAGGGTGACCCCCAGGCGCTGCCCACAGTTTGCCAAGTCACACAGAAAAACCATTTGTGGTGTGGGTCTGGGGGTGTCTGTGGACACCTGGGTAAGTGAGGCTTCCTCTGGGTCGCAAGGCTGTGCCACCCTCTCCTGGTGGCACCCTTCGTGTGGCAATGCCTTTAGTGCTCGGCTTCCCTGGGCATAGAATTCCTCTGCAGCCGTATCTATGAGCTGATTTCCAAGTGTGAGTTTTGTTGGGGGGTTTCTATTCCCTCCAGGCACCAATGTCTTTGTTAATATTCAGATTGATTTTTGTTTAGTGCATGGGTTTACCTGATAGAACATTGGCCATGGGGGGTGTTCTAGAACATTCCATTTATTCATGGGTCTTGTACCTACTCCCACCTTCTGAAAGTGCTGGCTCATCTGGGATTTCCAGGCATACACAAGTACAGACAGCCTGAGGTCTGCCCAGCAATCTGCATCTGGCCCAAGGCATAAGCTCTGGAATATTCGCTGTTCACCACCATCTCCAGCTTGGAGCCACCCCTTTTAATAAGCACCAGACATATGAGCTATGTCCCCTGACCAGGGTCAGCTCCGCCTCAGTCCTGAGTGTCTCTGTCCTGGGGCGGCCCACGGAGTAGGGAGCAGCAGCCCCTCTGGGCCCAGCTGGAAGCCAGAGCTCTCCTGACCTGAAGGTCACCACTGGGAAGCACACACGATGTTGGACGGAAGGAAACCTCTGCATCCCGGAGAGCTCTTGGCTCCAGGTATCTTAGAGCTGGGAAGTGCTGGCTAACTTTATTTTATTTTTCACTTTTTGCCACAAGCGCATAGCTGCCCCTTTAAATTATTTCGCCTAACTCCTGGTGATGGTCGGTGGATAGGCAAAAGTGCTGTGGAACTGAATCTGTGGGGTGGTGTCACACAAAGGCAGCGCGCCGTGACTCAGCGCCTGCGATCTGGAGCGCGTCACTCGGAAAGCCTCACAGAGCGCCGCAGGTGTCTCCTAGGATCCCGCATCTGCGCTCAGGGCATAGGCTGCCTGTCAAAGATTTAAGGCCCGGGTGGGGGGCGGTGAGCCATCTAAACCTGGGGGCGTCATGGGGGGCGTTCAGCTGTGGGGAAACGGATGAAGCGTGTGCATGTGTGCATGACACACGGTGTCCAGCAGGTGACCTCCGGGCCACCCACTTTTTAGGCCTGTGACTGTCCCTGGCCCTCGGTCTCCCCCACAGGCTCCTGAATGGCCGGGGCCTTAGGCCTTACTGCTTTTGCCAGTGATTATGTTTGGAGAGTCAACGTCCCCAAGCACGCTGAGAGTTCAAGAGCCTGCATTTTAAAATGCAGCTTCTGAAAACTGAATGCATTCGAGATTCACGAGGGCTCGTGTGCCCCAATGGTGGGTGACTCCCAGAGCGGACGGGAAGCTGTGGCGGTTGGCAAGTTTTCTCCTCCCCGCAGGCAAGTGACCTGGAGCCACTGCAAGTGTCTCAGAACCACACATGGGATTCTTTACTAGTTCCAGAGGCCAGGAGTCCAGGACGAGGGTGTGGCCCGCTCTCCCAACGGAGGCTCTGCGGGGATCACTGTCCCTGTCACTCTCTACCTTCGGGTGTTCCTGGGCTTGTGGACGCTTCACTCCACCTCCTGTCTCCAGCTCCACACGGCCTCCTCTGTGCCTGTCTCCAGTCTCCCTCTGCCTTGCTCCTGAGAGGACAGGGGCCAGTGAATTCACCGCCCACCAAATAATCCCAGATGACATTATCATATCAAGTTCCTTATCTGAATCACATCTTCAAAGACTCTCTTTCCAAATGCTAAAGGCTAAAGCTCAGTGCCCAGCCCTTGGCACTGTTGAAAGGTGGCAGAACCTGTAGGAGGTGGGGTCTCGGGAGGAAGTGAGATCATGGGGTGTGCCCTTGAAGGAAATGCTGGGCCCCTGGCTCAGAATTTCTGTCTCTCTCTTTCCTCCCAGCTGCCATGAGGTTTCCTCCACCACATGCTCACCAGATATCTGCGTTGCCACAGCCCCCACCCAATGCAATGGACCAAGCCATCATAGACCAAAACCTCTGAAACTATGAGCCCCAATAAACCTTTCCTTCTTTTAAGTTGATTATTTCAGGTATGTTGTCACAGCAATGGAAATCTGACCAACACACCAAGCTATTGTTTTGAAATTTCCTGCATGGTGGCTCAAAGGTGGCCCTTTGTGGAGGTCTGGTGTTGTCAGTGTTTGCACATAAAAAGAGGAACCCTAAGGTAAATGTTTGAATGAAGCAGTAGTACTGTGTCAGTACCTTGTGCTGCTATAACAAAATACCATGGAGGTAGCATTTCATAAACAATGGAAGCTGATTGATTTTTCAGCTCACTTTATACTTGGGATTCTTGTCTTGGACTTTTACTCAGGTGGACGCCATCTTCCCTAGCAACAAACATTCACGTGATGGTGCAACAATTCTTTTCCTTTTTTCCCAGGATACTAGAATATATTTGCTAAGAAAGGAGACCCCTCTCTTTGGAGGAAGACTAAATTTCAAGCGTCAGCTGGGTCATTGTCTGGCCAGTTCCCCATCCATTCAGCGTGGAGAGTCCCATCTATGACACGGATGCAATGTAAGGAAACCACATGTATGATCTCCTGGGACACACGAGCCCCTGCACAAGGGTGGTTGTTGTCATCGTGATCAAGGAACTAGTTCCTGTGAAATATCAGTCTAAAATTTTCTCAAGAAAGTACTACAGGGGCTGGGGATGTGGCTCAGTGGGTAGAGTGCTTGCCTTGCATGCACGGGGCCTTGGGTTCAATCCCCAGCACTGAAAAAAAAAAAAAAAAGAAAGAAAAAGAAAAGAAAGTACTGCAGTGGTTTAGTTGCATGTGTTTTAAAACATGAAAGGTCACCCGGAGCTGGGGAAGTGGGTGACATGGCCACAGTCTCAACTGTGCTGGTGGCTCCTGTGAAGAAGACACTCTAAACTCCACCCCTGCTTCCTCGCCATGCCTGCCTTTGGACATGCCCGCAGCTGAAGTCTTGTGTGTGTCGCCCACATTCCATTAGCTCATAGGCTGGGACAAGCCCCTCTTCCTGGGACCCTGGGTAGGAGTGCCTGTGGCTGACCACGTTTGTCCCCTGGCTGCCTTATGGCCCCATTCCTTTTTCTTTCTCCTCGCCTTCCTTCAGCAGGTTCTTTCCGGAACAAGGCAGCCAGCACGTTAGCCAGAGGCAGATGAAAAGGATCAGGTGGTTATGGCCTCAGAATTCCCTTGGGAAATCTGGGCCCTTTCTCCAGGGTTTCCGAGCTTAATTTCTCATATTCAATCTCCCTGCCTTCTGAACCCGCTGGCAGGCAGGCAATAAATTCCCTGCAGCACACAGGTTCTGTTGGCAGAAGTAATTTTTTGGAGCCATAAAAATCTTGGCACAGTTGGAGAAGCTCTCCGGGGGTCCCAGTCCATCTCCAGGTGACCACGCCATTAAATCCCAACTCCAGTGACTGCTACCACGAAGTCAAAATCCAAAGGAAATAGAGATTTAATTCTCGGGTTGGCAGGATACCTCTCCCAGCAAATCCTTCCCCCTTATTTTGGGTTGAAAAGACTAACTTCGAAGAGTTAGAAGTTTCTATTGTTGATGCTACTTAAAAGAAGCTGGTTCCAAAATTGTCAAGTGTTCTGTTTGTAGAACAAATGGAGTTTTAATGGCCTATGGTGTCATTTGAATACTCATGCTAATAGGTATTTTCCACTTAGCAGATAAGTACATCCCAACCAAGAATTAATTCCATGGCTGGCCGTTGTTATAGGCAAGGAATTTATGTTGATTCTTGACTAGAAGAAGAAAATTGCCACATCCATTAAGAACAGCAAAGAAAGCTATCTTTTCCCTTTACCTGCACCCATCAGTGGGCACCCTCCTCCTCCACCTGCTGAGCACCAAATGTCTTCTAAATGCATTTTATTGCAGCTATTAAGTGCACTGTTTTCCAAGTGCTGTGACTCAGTTAACAACAATGGCATCCAACATGGAAAACCTGGGCTGAGAGTAGAGTTGAATACTTGTAACACATTTAACTGGGTTCTCCCAGTAAGGACGAGGCCAAGCAGATGACCCGGCCTGTCTGTAGGTCACTGTTGTGTAGATCAGAAGTGATTGCTCTTGAGCTCAGTCCAGTATGCAGGCTTTAAGACCCAAAGGGCCAGCTGGGGCCGGAGGATAGCTGCTCTTTTTGCCTCAATGGACAGGCGAAAAAGGAGTCTCAGGGGAGACCAGGATGGCCTGTTGACTTCCCAGTCTTCACGAGAACCATAAGAATCGTGTCTTTCCTTCAGAATTGACAGGTGAGAATCTTGTGGTCTCTTCTCTGAGCCCATAGAACTAGTGATTGCTGAGAGCCATTCATGCGGGGTTCCTGGAGGCTCTTTCCAGCAGAGTGATGTTCTTAAACATGCCCACCTGGACTGAGCCAGATTCGAGAGTCTCAGGCTCTCTTCTGCCACTAATTAGTTCTGTGAGCTTCTGTGTCTTTCAATTATTCTGGGTCTCAACGTCCTCCTATCAGAATGATTGGATGTTGGACCAGACCATTCTGAGGATCCGTTTCTATTTGGTCCTAACTTAGGCAATACTACTCTTCATTAGTAAAAATTTTTATTGCTCCCATGCTTGAAAAGGCACTTTAGATACCCAACGAAACAAAACAAAGAGAAAAAAGAAAAAAAAAATTCAATGAACAGTGCTCTAGGAATTCAGTGGAAACTGGAACATTCTAAACATGTAAATACAGTTCGCGTTTGTAGTGTAGCAATTTCCTCCCCACTGTTTCCCTATGCAAAATTCAGCCGTATGTACATCAGCTCTTCCACCTTGTCTCCAGGTGTACAGCTTTGGAATCAGGGTATATAAATTTGTCCAGAATGTTCTCATACGATTTGTGAGAAGACTCCTTCCTATGGGGTAGGTCACAATCCTGCACAAGTCGCCATGCTCGGTTCCATCCCACAAGTGCTGTTCCCTCTACATAATGCTGTGCTGTGAGTGTGGCCCTTGGTCACTGTTGCATTTCCACCATCAGCACATGGAAGGTCATAAATGTGTATTTATTAAATGAATGACCAGATAAATGACTGTGACCTTCCTGCAGGCCACATGCTGGGCATGAAGTACTGGACGTGAATCCCCAACCTGCCATTATTGGCAGGCAGGGATCTTTGTGATACAGAAAGATCCACTTCCGTCTTACAAGTGTCTCCTTTAACCAGAGAGTGTTTAGAGGACCCTTCTCTTGCCTTCTCTTGCCACCAGTGCCATGGCGGCTCTGGGAACCCAGCCTCCAAGGTCACGGCTGCTCCGTTAGAGAGCTGTGTTTCACACACCTCGCCAGTTCCCAGCAGCAGCAGCCTTGATTGTGCAACAGAGGGAGGCTTCTCACAGGGTCCGTGGATGGACGCAGAGCTTGGAGCCTCACTCTCTCCTTCCCCAGCAGGTGTGCTTGGCTGTGTCTGTGTGTCACAGGCTCTGCTTTGCGGGGATGAAAACTTGTTACTGTCATTGAAGTGTCGTGACGCGGACACACAGGTGGTGTTCGGGAGTTTATCCTACACTCCAGGTTCAACGCAGGGCCTCACTCGGGTCTGTGCTCAGCTGCTCTGGTCTTTAGCTTTCAACCCCAAGCCCTGCTCTGCCGTTGGTGGCGGGCAGTCTGCAAAGAGTGATCATCAGTTTTCCCCGGTTTTCCGCAATGTTCATTGTGGTGCTTCCCAGGTTGGGTCCGGGAACGATTTCTCACTGGCAACAGACCTCGTTTCCATCACTAAGGAATCTGTTGGTTAAGACACCCCGGGGAAAGAGGGACCAGAGGCGAGGACTTGGAAACCCCCTAATTCCCCACAGAACCACCCGTGCAGCTAGGCTAACAAGCCTACAAACCCACACACGCCAACCGCCCTGGGACTCGGTGAGGGGGGCCCACGATGCCAACATCCGAGTGGGCAGAGCCTGGCCACCCTCTCGCCAGATGGCACCACCCAGCCCTTGGCACCACGGTCTGCCCACCACTCACCGGCTCGCCACCATCTCCCTCCCTCCCTCCCTCCCTCCCTCCCTTCTTTCCTTCTCCTATTCCCTCCTTCTTCTTCCTCTCTCCTGCCTTCCTTTCTTCATTCCTTTCTCCCTTCCTTCTAGTTCTCTGAAACCAAGGCCACAAGGGGTAAGAGACACCCACGCACAGTGGGCCACTGCTCTTGCCCACCTGAGGTACCAGCTGGCATCTCCCCAGCCTGGAGATCACACACCGGGATTCCCCAGGATCCCCGTTTCCATCTAATCTTGCTTTTCCCAATAAAGTCAGTTTGTTAAACATGCATAGCTGTATTTTTTGAATGCTTATAAAACTTCTCATAAATAAATTCATAAGTTGTAAAAATAATCTCATGTCTAAATATGTATCATGATTTTGGTTTGGGAAATAACATATTTTAGGAAGTAACAAAGAGACATATTTAAATTGAACAGCTGGAGAAACAAGTTAGAGAATGAACACTCAGCCTCCAAATAAGACTGAGGATGCAGGGAAGTGGTTCAAAGGCACCTGAAGCTTCCAACAGGCGGGGTGTGTCCCTAAGACCACCCAGATGGGACATGTCATAGCATGGTCAGGCCAATCCAGCTTCTCTAGAAAGCTCTGAAGTGGTCCTCCACACACCACACCACACACACCATTCACACACCCACTCCACACTCACACTGCAGAAGGAGCAAACACACACAGAATCACATACATGCTGCACACAGCACACATACCCAAGCAGCATGTGCACAAGTCACACACACTACACACAAATAAGCAGCATGCACCCACATCTACACCACACGCAGGATGTATGCACCCACTACACAAACCACCAACACAATACACAGACCAACCACACACCACACACAAACAGCACACACACACACACACACACACACACACACCCCTGAACTTTGACTTCTCCCAGGCCTGGAATATCACAGGGTCACTCTGACAGCAGGCAGCCAGTACAGTTTCATTGACCTTGAACTTGAATGTTGAGCACAATTCAAGTTCCAGAGACAGGTCTGGGTGGGAATGGCAGGGAAAGCCCCCGGGCACGGGGTCCACTTGCTGTGGAGCACAGCTGAGTGGCGGCTCACAGCCTAGACGCCAGCTTCTCCCCTAGTGCTCTGTGGTGGGCAGGGTGCTGGTCCTGGGGTCTCTGACTGTCTCTCCAATCTGCTAGCAGCAGCCAGCTCGTGGCCTTCCGAGCTGCAAGAGTCTCTTTTGCACCTGGCCACATCTTTCAGGAAGTGAGAGGTGGTTAGGTGGGTTAGGAAGGAGGTACTGAGGGACACGTGTGGCCATGGAAGGTTCAGGAACTCCTCTCTGAGAGAGCAATAACTGTCCAAGCCCCGCCAAGTCCCCGAGCCTGGAGGGACGGAGTTGGTGGACTCCGCGTCCTCCCAGGGAGGAGGTAACTCCCTGAGACGGAGAGGGAGGGGCAGGGGCCTGTGCGAACACGGCCAGTCCCTCAACACTGCAGTGCAGACCCCTCCCTCCCAAGTCCAGGGGTGACCACGCAGCCCAGCCCTCGGGCTCCAGCCTGGAGGCTGAGGCTGCCGACTCTGCTCACACACACTGAGGTGGAGAGATCCAAGTTTCCCACAAAGAAGCAGGCCACCTGCTCTTGCCCTTGGTGGTGGTGGATGACAGTGTTGCTGCCTCTTCCTCCCCCACAGGGGAGGGGCTTGTACCCCCAGCGGTGGCCTGCCCTCTTCTGCCCTTCCCCTGTTACCTGTTCTCCTTATTCAGTTCCCCAGCCCTGCCTGAGCCTCCTTCCCTTCTCTTCTTTCCTTATTATCATTGGCGGTTGGGGATGGACCCATGCCACCAGCATGCAGGCAAGCGTTCTGCTGCCGAGTGACACCCTCAGCCTGCCTCCCTCCCTCCTAGTTCTCACTGTCGCTTGAAGAGGTGCCCTTAGTTGGGAACCAGGCTCTGAGGCAGAGATGAGCTCTTCTGAGGAGTGACTTGGACAGAGGGACAGGGGACCCCCTCACTGTGAAGATCCTGGGTTAACCCCGCGAGCAAGGAGGCTCGGCCTGCACCCCAGGCAGGCTGCCCCGGGAGGAGCCTGACCTTGGACAAGGGCTCCTCCATCAGTCACCGTCCCCCCTGGAGTGCAGGGCCTCAGTCCTCAAAGGGTCCTGGGCCACCAACCAGGACCCCCCTGAAGTTCTGTAGTTAAAACCCCAGCATCAGGCTGTCCGAGATCCCTGAGGAAGCAAGCAGGCCCAGGCCTGGGCCGACCCGGGACGTCCCCACCCCTGGTGCAGACCGGCCAGCGGCAGCAGCGCACCAGCGGCTTCTGAGTCAGGAGCCGCTTTCCTGCTGCTAACTCACTCAGCCCCTGTGGACACAGGTCCCTTCCTCTAAGCTCCCTCTGGGATTAGCATGGTCGTATTTTTGTCTGAATTTTCGGGGGGGGGGCGGGAACTAACGCAGAACGTGAACACTCATCCTGTCCTACTCCCGCTCACCACGCTGCCACCTCCTTCTGGGAACGTAGTGATTTAGCACCTACAGCAGTCCCCAGGAGGCAGGCCTGGCTGTTCGGGCCACCACCACACCCTGGGCGGCTCTTCAACAACAAGGGTTTATGACTGTGGACAGCAGGTCGGGCCCTGCCCGGAGCTGCTCCATGACTGCAGGACACAGTCCTCAGGCTGGCCTCACCCGGGTCCCTCCATTCTGTAAAGCAGCGGTTTCCACGAGCTGCTCTGTCCTAAGCACTGGTGCCACGGTAGGGTGACTCCACACCTGTTTGTACAAGGACACAACCACCAGCGTCCAGCACAACCATAGACACAAATTGATAAATCACTACATGCCCATTTATCAGACCCGATCAGGACACGTGGACACACAGACGCACAGACATCCCAGATCATAGCAGACTAGGGAGCGTCTCAACCTCACGAGACGCAACCCCCTCACTTAAGACCCATGAGGAGGAGCCACCCGAGACTGGACCAAACGGCACCCTGACCCCATGCCCTGGTCACTCATCAGGAGCCCTGCCCACCACAGCGATGACCTTCAGTCTCCCGGCCCCATCAAGCTTCAGCTGAGCGTGGTTCCTCCCGTGGTGACACTGGTGCACGGCCCCTCCAGGCCACACCTCAAGCTGACACTGCGACTCGCACGGCCTCTGTCTGGACCCTCCCTCGACAGCGCCTAGAAGAGGCCTGTTACGGCCCTCACTGACCACCTGCAGGGGGTCCGTGCCTTCACTTCTCTGTCCACCTGCACTCTGGATCAGCAGACTGTAGACCCGAGGCCCCTTGACCCTTGCTTACTCTTCTGCGACCCACTGTGTATCCTTCTGTGAAGTGCGATGTGTCATCTGAGTGTTATGGATGTCGGGAATGAAGATTGGAATAAAAGAACCACTGTTTTCCCAGCTGGTGACACCAGGTGACCCACTAGAGTCCAGTGAACTGCCACTGCTGAAAGTGGTGTCACTTGTGGGTTTATGGTCACTCTGACATTGTGGAGCGACACGAGTGTGTTTGGCCCAGGCCGGCGGCCGGCCATCCATGGCAATGTCTCATGGTTCTGGAGGCTGGACGTCCATGACCAGGCGGCCAGCAGACCTGGTGTCTGGGGAAGGTTCTCCAGGCTCACAGATGCCACCTGCTCACTGTGTCCTGATGTGGCAGATGGGGACAGGCAGGTCTCTGGGTCTCCTTCATAACTGCACATGTCCCATTCCTGATGGCATCACCTCAGACCTGGTCACCTCCCAAAGGTCTAACAGTGTCACATTGGGGGTCAGATTTCACCATATGAAACTGGGTGACCACACACATGCAGCCTCAGTGAGGCCTGGCTGGGAGATGGAGGGCAGGAGGTGTCTTGGGAGCAGGTCTATAAGGGAGGGAGTGACGATTTCCACGTTCCTTCAGCTCCCATGCGACGGTCACCTGTCCCTCCTATTTTGCCTCTTATAACTCGCCACTCCTTTTACAGTGTTCTGAGCAAAGGTGCTGGCTTCAGTGACTTGTGGCTGGACGAGGGCTGGGCCTGGGGGAGCTGTCCCCACGCTCAGTGGGTCGGGGTGCAGTCACTTTGGCAGTGTGGTTTTGGCAGTGTGGTTTTGGCGGGTGGTTGAGGTGAGGCTCGCCTCACACGCTGCCCCATTCACAGATCTTCACGTGCATGTGAGCACACACACACACACACACACACACTCCCAAGCTCACAGCTCTCGTTCATACACACACCCTGAGTGTGTAAGTATCCAAGGTCAGTCTCTTTACTGAAGGATTCTTAGACGGCACCATGCCGCCGTCCCCTGAACTCCTCTTCCATGGCTTCTTCTCTTTCCCCATTTTAGTGGGCTTTTTTGGCTGCTGTGACTAAATGATCTGACCAGCACAATTATAGAGGGGGAAAGGTTTATTTGAGGTCTCATGGTTTCAGAGGTCTTAGTTCATAGAAGGCTGGCTCCATTCCTCGGGGCTGGAGGTGAGGCAGAACATCATGGCGGGAGAGCGGGTGGAGGGCAGCAGCTCACATCAGCGTGATCAGGAAGCAGAGAGAGACTCCACTCATCAGATACAAAATATCTAACCCACAGCCACGCCCCAATTCCCCCCTCCTCCAGCCACACCTACCACTTCGATTAATCCCACCGGGATTAATCACTGATTGGGTTAAGACGCTGACAACCCCAGCATTTCTCCGCTGAACCTTCCTGCGTTGTCTCTCAGGTGAGCTTTTGGGGGACACCTCACTACCAAACCACAACACCCCCCAAGTACATCTCGCGGGACCGTCCTGCATCCCGTTCTCCCTCCCTCGTCTTTCTCCTTGCTCTTTCTACCCCAGGTCTTTCTCTCTGCTACTTTCCATCTTCTCCAAATAAGACCCTGGACTTCTCTTGGCTCCTCATTCCCCTCTCTCCATCCGGGCTCCCAGGGAGCACTGAGTGCAGCACTAGGGGAGGAAGGAGAGGGCTGCTCCCTCTGCCTCCTGTGCTAGGGCTGCTGCAACAAGAATCACAGGCTCCAAGGTTTGAACGAGGGGCATGACTGTCTCCTGGCTCTGGAGGTTTGAAGCCCAGGATCAGGGTGCTGGGAGGGTGGCCTCCTTCTGAAGCTCTCCCTGTGTGGCGCCTATCTCCACACGTCCCCTTCTGTGACAGCATGCCAGTCACAGTGGATTTAGGACCCATCCTGCTCTGGTATGACCCCATCTGAACTTATTACACCTGCCATAACCCTACTTCCAAAGAAGGTCACATTGTGAGGTACTGGGGGTCAGGACTTCAACATGGGAATTTGAGGGGAGGGGACACGATTCAACCATAGCAAGTAGTGAGGGGGAAAAGGGATTGTGAAGCCCTTCCCTTGGATTTTATAGAGCTTCCCTCAATTCCTGTTCCCGTGGGTAAGTCTGGGAAGCCCAGCTGGCCCACGCTATGGGCCATATCATGTGGTAGAGATTTCTGGTGGTGGCCTGATGGTTCCTAGGCCAAAACGAGCCTCCTGGGTGTTACAGTGAAACAGTTCCCTGCGAAGCTCTTTAGAGGGCAGTGCCCTCTCCAGCAGGTAGAGCGCACGCCATTGTGCTCGCCACTGGAGTCTCGGTGGTGGTGGGGTGCGGAGTGTCTGCCTTCCTCGGGAGAGTGTAGTGGTTGAGGTTGAAGGCTGACTGAGGACCCCTGAAGTCTCAAGCCGTAGTTTTTACTATCATGTATTAAAGGTAGTGACAATAATCTAATGACCCAGCGTCTATTAGGGCTTCCTCCATGCCAGGCCCTGGGTCCAGTGCTTGACATGCCTTATTTCATTATGTCAGATGTGGAAACAGGCTCAGAGAGGTCAGGGCATGTTTGAAGGAGGGTCACCCACAGCTCATAGCCCCAGCCCCTGGTGCCCTGGGCATCCGCTGAACAGTGGTGTGAAGAGGAGGCTCACCAGGCCAGGGGAGGAGCCGACACAGGAGAAGCTGGGACCTGTCCCATCCCACCCAAGTGCACCTGTTCCAGGTGTCCTCTCAGGCGTCCTTGCCCTGCTCTGCAGGTGACACCGTGCCCACACTCCTCTCTCCTCTGCCACTGGACAGGAGCAGAGTTCTCAAAGTGGGGTGCCCGGGCCAGCAGCATCGGCATCAACACGGGACTAGTTAGCAATGCAGAATCTAGGACTCACCCTGGGCCATCTGAATGGGACGCCCAGGGAGGGGCCTGTTTCTCCAAGTCCTCCAGGAGACTCTGCTGGATTTACCTGCGAAGAACAGAGGTGCCTGCTGGGTTGAAACCCTCTGCCAAGAGATCACTGGACCCTGGTTTCTGAGGGTTGGACTTCAGTGTCTGCAGAGGGCCCAGCAGGCCACACTGGTGCTGCAGAAGGGCAGCCCCGTCCCTGCATGGGGACCTGGTCTGACTTATTCTGCCCTATGGTGTCCCCTCTCATCTGGTGTACTCTTCCTTAGTTATTCCTAAAGGCTGCCTATTTTAATAGAACTTTTTATTTTCCATCAGCAACTGCATTTTAATTTTGGCTCTGAAATTCTTTTCAGTTAATAGAAACCCTTCATGGCTTGTGATGTTTGCTCCACAGTCCCAGATAAGTGTCAGAAGGAATGCTGAAAACTAGTCAGTTCATGATTTGCATTTCCTAATAAATTTCAAATTCTAAACACTTGACCCCACGGGATGTTGAACACAGCCTTCTCAATAATTTATGTACTGGGAGGAGCGGTCTGGGATCTGGCCCGATCGAGAGCACGTTAGAGGTATACATTTTGTTTTGCTACATCCACAAACAGCTCCCGCAGCTCACACGGCTGACTTGCCTACTGCTGGTTTGGAGACCTCCGAGGCCACCTGGCCCTCGTGGGTCAGCCTTCAGGACGAGGGTGGAGTGTGGACCGCAGGACAACGTGGCCCAGCTCTGCCTCCTAATGCCTCTGGTGGTTCTTGGCCTGTCCTGAAATGTGTGATTGAAGGGCACACACAGGAATCTCAGGGGGGAACCTCCCCCACTCCATTATGTATCAGTATCCACAGATCAGAGAGAACATTCAGGGCCCAAATTTCTTGTAAGATACCATCCATACTGGGTTTGGGCCCACCATAATGACCTCACTTTTAGTCACTTCTGTAAAGATCCTATATCCAAATAAGGTCACGTTCTGAGGTCCTGGATGTTAGGTCCCAGGTCCCAGCATACCTGGGGCAGAGGCCATAGTACCAAGTGATGGTTCTCTTGACTTCTGTTGAGATTGGCCCTTCCTCCCTCCGCCTCTTGCCTCTCAGCACTGCTGACTCTCCTTCACATCTGCTCGGATCACCTTTGGTCCCCAGCGGCGTCAGTCTTCTCAGAATTTTGCAGGAGAGCTGTGCTTCAGTTCTGCGGTTGTCTCAGTTTTGTTTTAATGGATTTATTCTTTCTCATTTCATGCTGCCAGTGCTTGGCTTCTGGGAAGAGGTTTTGGGCTGCTCAGATGTACACAGCGGCCGGAATGTGCGCATGTGAAGGATGCTCGGGCTGGAGATGAAGCACGGCCCCGACAGCTGTCACAGGGTGGTGCTCAGGGCTGGTGTCCAATTCAGACCCATCCTTCACCTTGCCACCTCTGCACTTAAAACACAGTGGGGGATTTTTAAAGACCCAGATATTCAGAGCACACTCTTCTCCCTTGTTTATGGGGAACTCAGGTGGCTTTGTCAGCTCTAATGTGACTCCTCCCCCTCACAGGTGCTTCCTGATAACCTGGTGGGGAGCGAGGTGGGGCCTCAAGGGATGCTGGAATCCAGATGGGCCAAGACGATTTGCTGAAGATGCACAGCAACCCAGCATGAGACCAAAAGGGGCCAGCACTGACTCTTGGCCCTGTGTCCCAGCCTCCAGCCACACTCCATCTAGGTTGACCAAATTTGGAGGCGTCTGTCGTTGAGGGTTCAGCAGAGGCGCTCTGACGCAAGTCTTCTGCAGAGGCTCCGTGTGGCCTTGTTGATGAGCTCTTACTATCTGCCGCTGCCCTGGCGTGCTCGCTGTTTGCAGAGCTCTGACGTTATGTGGGGCTCTGCTGTTGGCCAAGCAGACACTGAGCATGCCCTGAGGCCAGAGTGCAGGTGTGTGGTGGGCTCCACTGCCCACTGCCTTCATCTTTCTGGAGGGGTCCCTGCAGCCCTGAGCTTCCGGTGAGGGAAGGGTTAACGGGCTCACACCTTCACTGTCATGTATGAGCTTCAGCAAAGGAGAGGTGGACGTGTCAGTGAGGTTTGCCCCGTTGAAATCAGTGCTTTCCAGTAAACCCTGCGTGAGTTTCCGGGCTGCTGTAACAGGCCACCACAGACTGGAAGCCTTAAAGCCACAGAAGCTACTCTCAGAGTCCTGGAAGCTGAGGTCAGAAATCAAGGTGTCAAAACATTGGTGCTTCCTCCAAGACGCTGGGCAGAACCGCCTCTGCCTCTTCCCAGCTTCCTGTGCTGCAGGTGATCGGTGTCCCTTTAGTCTCTACCTCTGTCTTCACGGTGTCCTCCTGTGCATTCATGTGCCAAGACCTCCCTTCCTTGTAAGGACTCCAGTCATTGGATCAGGGGTCCAGCATGACCCTGGCCAGCATGACCTCATCTTAACTTCTTCCACCCATAAAGCCCTTATTTCCTAAGACGGCCACCTGCACGGATGCAGGGAGTTAGGACTCATGTCTTGCGGGGGGCACAGTTCAACCCAGGATGTACCCCGTCATCCTCCCAAGGACACACTGGTCTGCTTGGCTTTCAGAAACCCAAGAATGTGATGCCCTGTGGAGATTGAAAATGATCTGACCTTAGGATTTTGAGCTTGGGTGGGAGTCCACACATGTTTTTGTTGATAAGGATAAAGTGATAAAATTTGGAATGGGTTTTGGTTTCTAGGATCTGGTGAGTTTTCCAAAAGATGCTGTACCTGTGGTTAATCCTTAACTGTTGCTGTCAGAACTGGGGAATGCTGGATTTCTGCAGCTCAGACCCGCTCAGACCCACAGCTGTTTCCATCAGTGGCATTGAAGGATTCCCTGTGCTTCTATGAGTGGGGACAGGATCAAGATTGCGTGTCCACAGAAGGCATGGGCATTTATAATCCTGTTCTTCAGCTTTCCCAGGGAGTCGGCCCATCCTAGAGTGGAGCCTGGGGAGCCTGGATCCCGGGTCCCATCTCCTGCCTCTCCCACGCACCTCTCAGGAGACCACTGTGTTGTCTAGGGTCACAGCATGAGCAGACGAGGAGCGCTCTCTCCGGGCCCTGTGGTGTGGGTTACTTATGCCTTCAGCATTGGAGGAATGCAGGTGATGGTCCTGGCATCCTCTGAGGAACTGGCTTCATGGTGTGAGACAGGGCATTTGATGTTTTCTGCCTTGCTTTTCTTGTTGTGAAGTGGAGCTTAGGTGAGGGAAACTTGCTCAAGAAAAGCTTCCCTTTCCTGGATATCAGAAATAATACCCAGGACTCTTCCAGCAATTTATTGGGGTCTCATGGGTACGACACTTTTGGTGTGCATGGTGGGTCTCTGAACATACTCATTAATGTTTCCAGGGTTTAAGTTGCAACTTTAGGAATAAAAAATAAATACAAATGAGAAATACAAGGATTATAATGATCTTTTATATATCTTTTTTTAAAAAAATAGGTATTTGGTACATTTGTGTATTTGGGACATGGGACCGTTAAGCCCTGCAAACTGCTTCCTAGCGGAGGTTTGGTTGGAAGGACGCCTCCCCATCTTCACTGCTTTCTGCATGTGTGTGGAATGTAGCTCTGTAGGATGAGAGTCTGCTCAGGTAAACTACCCATGCTCAGGACTTTCCTCTCAAAAGAAATTGGGGTTTCTGTGAATCAGTGAAATAGCTTTTGTTATCACATAGAACAACAGCAGGGGAAAGAAAAATTGCACCGTGAATTATGTGTCCAGGGCTTCTGTTATCAAGCTCCGATTTGCTACTTACTCCTTCTTATTCCTGATAAGAAGCAGCTGAGGATGTATTGCCTAAGCTCGAGCCCTGGTTCTATGCACGAGCCTGAAATGCTGACATTCAGACCTCTGAACATATTTATTTATTCATGGATGCAAAAGAAACGGGCGTCTTGTGAGGCATCAATTCATTGGCATGATGAATAGGAGACTCCCTTTCCCGGTGCCTGCTGGGAGGAACCCTCTTCTCCAGGCAGCCGTGTGCTGGAGGAACTCCTGGCCAGCCTGTCCTTCTGTCTCAGCCTCTTTAATTAGAACAGTCTCACTCCAATACCCGAGATTCCGTACCCTTCCTTTTCAAACATCACGCTTGTTTTCAGCAGCTTTTTCATCACTGTGAACAAAGGACTTAACAAGAACTATGTTGAGGAGGAAAAGTTTATTTTGTCTCACAATTTCAGAGGTTCATCCATGGTCACCTGACTCCATGGCTCTGGGCCTGAGATGAGTCAGAACATCATGGCAGAAGGGTGTGGAGGAGGAAAGCAGCTCAGGACACGGCCACCAGGAAGCAGAGAGAGCTCTGCTCACCAGGGACAAAATATAAACCTCAAAGACAGACCCACTAGTGACCTCCCTCCTCCAGCCACACCCTACATGCCTAGAGTTATTACTAGTGAATCCATACCATTGGATTAATCCACTGATCATGTTACACCTCTCATCATCTGATTGTTTCAGTTCTGAGTGTTCTTGCATTGTCTCACACATGAGCTTTTGGGGGCACCATATATCTGAACCATAACATCTGGCAAGTTGTGTTCAAATCTCTCTTCTCCTCCCCACAGAGATAGTCGTACCCCAGCTGCCTCCTCCTCCCTGCTTCTCTGGGCACTGGATCCTGGAGGTTGAAAAGGGCACGTGCTTCCTGGTTGATAGGGTGACAGTAGGTCATTTTACTGGCTTTTGTGGCCTCTGGCTGATGCTGATCAGCTTTGATGCTCCTCATTAGTGGGAAAGCAAACACGGGGAGCCTCAGGACTGGACCCCCCAGTTGGATCTTTGGAGACATGCAGGGATCCTTGTCTCCTTGGGAGTATAGGAAGTCCTGCCTGCTGGACCTCTTGCTGCTTGTCTGAAAGACACCCTCTTGATTGGGTATCATGTGTCAGATCAACCTTCAGGATCCTCTTCGTGCAATCAGGGAACTTCTGGATTCTGGCAGTTTCCAGCGGTAAAGCTCCAGGCTACTCTAGGGTGCCGTCTTGAAGCCCAGCCTGGGTCTTCTTGGACGAGGAGTGCCACCCTGAGTGGGTGGGAGGCGACTCAGAGCTGTGTTTGTGGGCAGATGGTGACCTCCTCTCCCACCCAGAAGAAAGCCCTGGGTGGAGTGGGCAGGGCCAGCAGCTCCTCAGGAGGGAGGGAAGCTCCCTGGAGAGTCCTCTGATTGGCTGCCAGGAGTCACCCTCATGAAGACCGGTAGTTTCTATCTCCATCGTTAGTTTTGAATTAAAACACACTCCCTATCTAAATTTGTCCTCAGACAAACCCTGTAAAACTGATAAGGCAGATATCATTTCATAGACAAGAAAAAATTCCAAGGACCATGTTTCCCCTCTCGTCTAACCTTGCCCCTCACACTGACTGTCTTGGAATACCTTTTGCCTTTCCTGCATCTGCCCTCATTTTGAGACTGAGATAACTCCTTCTCGCACGCTCCCATGATTAGCCTGGCCTTTATGATCCTACTTCCTAGGTGCTTAATTGGGCACTCAGTTTAATCTGTTCTGTTTTATTATGTATGTTAAGTCTATTCATCTCATTTCTCAAAGCAGAGGAGAAATTTTTGAAAATGGGAATCACATTTTGCAGGCTTACATTCTCTTCTTAATTAAGTAGAAAATGCTGAACATTTTGGTAGGAACTTAAAGATATTTCTTGATCAATTAGAAAGTGCAGCCCAAACTAGTTGTAGAAGTTTGGATTATTCCAGCATTTCCTTTAACCCTTTATAGGGCAACCATGACGTGCTGGGACAGTCCCATGGTGGATAGAAGCTCCCCATTTTCCTTATTTCAGTCTATGGACAAATGTTTGACCTTGAGCTGACCCAACGAGGAGTGGCTTCATCCTGATGCATAGAGGGGAGGACGTCCCTGGCCCTCTTGTGAGAAGCAGAGTGGCAGCTGCACATGGTGGCGGGCTCTCTTGGTCAGCAACCTTCCCAATACCCTGGAAGGCATTCAACAATGCCTTTGAAATGTGCCCAAGAATAGGGTGGAGAAGGTTCAACCACACTGAGGAAAATGCATACATAGGTCACTAAGCCGGAAACTAGCTCTACTATGTGCACAAGAAACCGAAATCCCTGTGAGAGGTAAGAACAGCCTGGTCCTGGTGCTGAGCACAACCCATCTGTCTGCGCAGTGGGGAGACCCCAGGACCCTGCCTCTGCCCCCTCTTCCCTTCCTCCCCTCCCCTAGTGCCTGCTCTTCCGGCCCTTGCTGGGGTACCTGGGAACGTGTGCTCTTGCTGATTAGAAATGGCGGAGCAGCCTTCCTCCCTCCAGGAATCATCGCCCAAAGGACTGACTTCATTTTCTTATTTCTATTTTTATTTTACGCAGTACCTCACACATGCCAGGTAAGCTCTCTACTACTGAGCCAAATGCCCCAGCCCAAAATATTGGTTTTAACATGCAGAGCGCCCATGAACTGGGGCCCTGAAAGACACTTGGAGGTGTGCATCTTCCTCCAGGGCCACATGGGCCTATGGCTGCCACTCTGGCCACTCCTCCCCAGGAGCGGCTCTTGTTTTCTCTGTAATTTTAGTGGTTGGTTTCTAAAATTCATCCTGTTAAAAACCAAAACTGCAGTTGGTCAGTCACAGGCTCCAGCCTTTGCTTAGCTGCGAGGTGGTGCCTGTGACTTTGGTGGACTCTGCCTACCTCCCAGGTCTTCACAGTGTCTCCCCCACAGGTCTCCTTCTCCATGGAGACAGGGACTAGGGTGCTAAATTATCAACGGCCCTCTGCCCTCAGCAGCAGCGTGGTGGTGGGGACAAGGGCTGCCGTTGCTGCTAGTGGCTCTGTGTCCACTACGGTGGCTTACATCTACACAACAAATGTAACAAAAGAGTGACGTTGCTCTGTCTGGTGCAAATACCCAAATACTGATGGCAGCGCCCAGCATGTCACACACAGCCTTGCACACACAGTATTTCATAGCTACCAGGAGTTGATGGCTTCCTATCATTACTGGATTTTCCTGAGAGGATTTCCTGAGGTTTCCATGACTGCACAGTCGTGGATGGGCATGGACTTAATCCCCCCTGGCTGAGTCTGAAGGCGGGAGCAGCCGTGGAACCTGGAGGGCCCGTGTGTTGCCGCAGTCTGGGGCCTCTGGCTAACATGGAGTGGGAGCCCTGGCGACGCCCTGAATGTGGCAGACAAAGCAGAGTAACGAGAGGAGAAAGCAGGAGTGACAGCGGCCTTCAGAGAGGCTGATCAATCCCAGACTCAAGACACAGAGAAAATTAAAGTTAAAGCGTTAGGAAAAAATCCTTATTCCACTACAGGCATTTGGGCAAAGTAAGTCTAAGGTTTTCACAAATTGCTCATCTGGGCCTAAACCCAAGAGCATCTCTTGGCTGAAAATATCAATTCAAATGGTTTCCTTGAAAGTCTTGCAACATTAGTGGTGAAACTTTAATTAAAAATAGCCATCGCTCCCGCCGTGAGAATGTCTGTCTTGATGGGATGCAGTGTGGAGTCTACACTATTTACAGCCCAGCTTGCTCTCATCCTGATGAGAAAACTTAAAACCTTTTAGAAAAAAAGAAAATGACTGTATTTCTTTGCGGGGCTTGGGTGTGTGAATCATCTCCTTTGCAAGGGACCACAGGTCACCTTTCTGCAGTGAAGAGGGTCTTGCTGAGACCCTTCCTGGAGCAACTCTTCCTTTCTCAAGGAAATTGGGAAGATCGTTTGTCTGGTAGACCTTGGGGCTTCTGCTAAACATGTGTCCTTCTTCTTTGTTCATCGAGCTCTAGGTTCTCTTTAAGGCTGAAGAGACCCCCACAAGTTTATAACTGGACCCGAACCCAGCGGGCTGACTCCTGCCATTCACTCCTGGAAATGCTCCCTCATTAAGCCACACCCTGCTGTCTTCCAAGGGCCCCAGAGGCAGCTTATTTTAGGTGAGTTAACCTTTGCTTTGCCATGGATCCCAGAGCACAGCTTCCTGCCTGCTGAAGCTCCAGGCTGGGTGTTCAAAGCCTCGCGTGGTCAGCTCAGGGAGCAGGTTGGTGGTTAGGAATCAAGCCATGGAGCCCCCGCTCCTGGCTCTGCCACCCAGCAGCAGTGCTGGAGAAGGTACTGCAGCTCTCTGACTTCTGCTCCCATTTAAGCACATGGAAAATACGGATTGTGATTTCCTAAGACTACCAGAAGGATCCCATAAGATAATACAGAGGAAGGCGTTTCCAGGTGCCAGGCACAAGGTCAGGAGCCCATCTGCAATGGCTGTTTTATTCTTTTCACGCCACAATCTTTGCTGATACTCTACAGTGCACCAGGCTTTGAGCTACCTCACTTAGGGGCCCAAGTTGGCAGATGAGCCCCTTGGTCCCTGGAGCTCAGCCTGGAAAGAGGAGGCAGGTCGGTGGTCAGGGGATCCTGGCTTTGATGGAGGTGGCCCAGGGTATTTGGGAGCATCCGCCCCTGATGTGGTTTCAGTGGGTGACGGCTGAAGGGCATTCTGAAGGCTGGGTAAGAGATGGACATGCAAAACATTCCCCAAGAAGGATGAGCTTAAGCAAGGAGACAAACCAGGAGTTCTGGAGCTACTGGTACAAGATGGGGAACATGAGTCTGGGGTAGCAGGCAGAGCCAGAGCAGAGAGACCCTGATGTCATGTCCAGGGCAAACAGAAGGCACCCTGGAATGTAAATGAAGGAGTTGTTTGATCAGATTTACGTATTTGCAGGGTGGAGTTTTCAGGAATGTGAAGGAGGAGCTGGAGGGAGCAGGACTGGAGTCAAGGGGCTGGTGGGGAGCAACATCCTGTTGAGACACAAGTGAGGGTCACAGCAGTGACTGTATGGTGGACAAGAAGAGGCAGAAGAAGAGGAGGTTGGGAGAGCAAGAGCAGACAGCCTGGGAACCACTCACAGGGGGAGCTGAGGGGTGTGGAGGGTCAAACTTGGCAGGTGGTACCCAGGGAAGCCCACTCCCATAGTTAGCAGGATGCAAGAGTGGCTCCTGGGTGGAGATGAGGTGCTGAGACTGGACCCCCCACTCCTATTCCTTGTAAATCTGTGACCTTGGACTAGGGACTCTCTGCAAGTCTCAGATTCCTCAGATGTGAAATGGGGTAGTCACACCTTCCTCAGAGTTTGCCGTGTGCTGAAGAATGTATGCTCAGAACCCGGCCCCAGGAGCAGGAGGTGCAGTTGGTGCATCTGGACTGAACACATGAGGAACGTCATTAGGATTGCTTGAGGGGCCAGTGACAACAGCTTCACGGTGACTGGAAGTTCAGCAACTACAGTTCTGACCCCTATGAACATGGGTCTTTTGCTTCAACACAGGAGGTAACTTGAAAGGATCTCCATGGGTTCTTATCCTGTCCGGTCACAGAACTAGAAGGGATGGAGGTCACGTGGACTAAGCACAGTCCTACCCTCCTGTAGAGCCTGGTGGGTCAGAGAGGCCTGGATTGGTTCTTGGCATCCCTGCCCCTGCCCACTTCCATCATTTTAGGCAAAGGTCTCACCTTCCCTGGGTCATGCTTCTTTTCCCCAGAAAAGGGTGACAATGATCTTTACTTTCTGACCTATAGGAAAGATGAGAGGTCACATGTGTTAGTATGTTAGTCAGTTTTCTGTTACTCTGACAAAATACCTGAGAAAATCAACCTAGAGGAGGAAAGATTTATTTTGGCTCATGGTTTCAGAAGTTTTAGTCCATGGTCACTTTGTCCCCATTGCTTTGGGCCTTTGGTGAGGCAGAATATCAGGGTGGGAAGTGCCTAGTGGATCCAGCTGATCACTTTATGGTGGCCAGGAAGGAGAGAGAGGGGGGAGAGAGAGAGGGGAGGGGAAGGGCTGGGAATAAGACATATCCTTCCAGGGCATGTTCCTGGGGACCTGTTTCTTCAACTAAGGCCCCACCTCCTTCAGTTCTCACCCTCCCAATAGTCATTCAGTCATTAATACATCAATGGATTAGTCCATCAGTAGGTCAGAGCTCTCATGATCCAATCACTGCCCTGGAGTTCCACCTCTGAACATTGCTGTATAGACCCAGACCTTCAACACATGCGCCCCTGGGGACTCCCAGACCCAGGCCACACACCTGGCAAGGAATCTCTGGTTACCACTGTGAGGGGAAATGAATGCAATCCCAAATAGTCATTATCTGGCCAAGATGAAGAGCCAATAGCAGCGAAAGAACCCTGGAGATTCAGAGGAGACACGGGGCGTGTGCAGTGGGGACCATCAGGAAAGCTGTCCTGGAGTCCGGCTTGTGCTGGGCAGAGGAGCTGGGACTATGTGGCGACTCCACGTGTGGACTTGGCATGGAGGGCAGGGGCAGCCCTTGGGGTCAATGCACAGTCAGGCAGCATCACTGCCTGCCTGCTTTGTCCTCCTCAAGTGGCTTTCTGGCCAGCTCAGCTGCCCAGCTCCACAGACTACCCTCCTCTTGTCTGACTCCTGGCTGGGATGGGCTCAGCTCCGTGACAAAGAGAAGAGGTCTACGGAGAGAAAGCGAGGGGCACCTTCTCCTGCCCCCAGCCCTGCACTGTTGTGGGGGGCTGAGAGGTGTGGGAGACCACCGTGGGAGGCACAGCGCCTGACATTTCCTGCTCCTTCACCTCCAGGCAGACAGGCGGACCCAAGAGGCCCCACTGCAAGTTCATCTCCCTGGGTGCTCTGGTGGAGAAGGTCCCCAGGAAGCCATGCCTCTTGTCACCGGGACCAGGCACTGTGATAGGTAGCAGGCTCCCGGCCCCTGCCAGCCTGCAGGATCACCTAAACCAGTGCATCTTCTGTGGGACCAGGGGATGCCCTACCCTCAGGTCACGATGAAGCTCGCCTCCCCCAGCCCGGCTGGTCCCCTGTGCACAGCTGCATCCTATCACCCCAGCATAGAGTATGACAGCTCCTCCCCCAGGTGACAGCCCTCAGGCTCACCTGTACTGGGAATCCCTCCCTCTCCAACCAGGTGACCACACAGTTCTAGACGGTTCTCGTGGACTCTGGCTCCTGCTGTGACTCCCCTTGTCCTCTCTCCCCATTTCAAACCCATCCTTCCTGCCCCCTCCCACTCTCTTCCAGGCTTTAGTGCCAGCACAAGGTGCAGAGGGCAGCCCTGCAGGGCTGTTGAACCTGCTCCTGGCAGGGGTCAAGTAAATCCTTGCACTAAACCCCGTGAGAAAGGAGATGTCGCTCCTGGCGGCTTGGTTCATTGCATCTAATCCCGACTCTCACAGACTTCCACTCTCACAATGAAGCTGAAGGAATAAGAGGATCTGAAGAAGCTCCAGGTCGTGAGCAGAGACCCTGCGGGGCAGGGGGCATTTCTGGTCTCCCGCTGTGGCGTGCCAGCCACGGAATGTGCTTCTCTCTGCAGATGGAAAGTTAATTTCCCTGACTAATGGTGAACGCAGTGACCATTGAGCTTCCTCTCCCTGCCCTGTCTTCAGGGAGGGCACGTTCATCCCAGGGAGGACCATGGGGGTGTCTGCAGAGGAGGAGGGGTCTCCTGCAGCACCTGCAGACTCGGTCCTTCTGTTCCAGCTGCACACCCGCCCTGCCTGCGTCTCCCCCTCGTGCACTGGTGATGCCACATGTGATTCCTCTTGTATCGGAGGTCGGGGTCCCTTGAGGAGCCCCCTCACTCGCTTGGCCTCGGCATCCTGAGCAGGGGACTGCCCCTGCTTGTCTCCATGCTTGTCTCTGGGTGGCTCCGGGCACCCGGGTCCTCTCATCTCTGGGATTGCCAGTCCCTCAGAGGATGTCCTGTCCCTCCCTTGCCTGTCGTGGTCCTGGGTGTGCTCGTGGCCACCTTTCCTACCCTGGCCTGAAGAGAGTGTTTTTCCTTAGGAGAAACAAGTACCATAAAGTCTTTTCATCTTTTCCTTAAGCTGCAGCTAAAAAGAAGACCTAGCTCAGATCTTAAGAACTTGACGTCGTTCTTCCAGTTGACCTGATGGCTCTGCTTTGGAGCAGTGGCCACGCAGGCTCCGGCTACAACAGACTCCGAGGTGGCCGGTGCTGGGAGGTCACACCCACCAGGCACCATCCTGTCACCCAGCAAAGGGTGACGGACGTGCAGGCCCTGGGAGCCCAGGGTGGGAGGGGACTCCAAGGAAGAGCTGATGGATCATGGGAAGCAGCACAGGGGCTGGGACAGGGGGCCTTTGGAAAGGCCAGGTGGTTTGACACTTGGGAGATGTTTGGTGACCTTTAAGAGAGCATTTTTGAAAAGATGCCAGAAAGAAAACAAGGTAATAATGGTCTTAAGACCAGCAAGGATCGGAAATACTGGAAAGCCGAGAGTCCGCCACTTACCTCTGAGATCCAGCAAAGAGCAGGGAGACAGATGACAGAGGTGCAGGGCCTCCAGGACGCTCAGATCTGAGCAGAGCGGCAGAAGGGTGTGCTTGGGATGAAGGAGACATGGCCATTTCAGTTGACAGAGGAGAAAGCCAAGGTCCCGGGAGCCGTGAGCAGCTGCGTGAAAGCCGGGCGCCTGCAGGTGGGAGCCTCGTTAGGAATCTCAGCTGCTCTTCTTGGTCGCTTAGCGGCCCTGGCAGAGACACAAAGCCCCATGAGCTTCACTCTCTCCATTGTGTAGTTTCTGGGGATGGTGTGTCTATGTCAAAGGCTCGTTTTGAACTGCTGGACTTTTGCTTTTAGAAGATGTTGCAGAGTCTGTGCCCACGTCCACGCACAGGACACACAGGGGACGTGCCGTGCGTCAGGGCTTGTTACCCCATTCAAGGCACCTCAGCCCATGGAACTGAGTCTCTCCACCCAATCCTCAAAGCAGCACTCTGAGGCCACTACTTTTATTATCCCTATTTTATAAATGAGGCAACTAAGACACAGAGGTTAATTCACTTCCCAAGAACACCACGTGGGCGAAGGGCTCCCCTGGCAGGGACACTGGCTGGATGGTGTATGCTTCTAACCACTGTGCAAACAGCACTGCTGGACGCTGAATAAGCTTTTAGGACAAAAACTGATTAATTGATTTATAAGTTGGTGGAAAACAATAACCAAGAAGGAATAAAAGTATGGGAATCAATATGCCGAGTACAAAGGTTGACCTGTAAAGGATGAAGGATGTGACCAGGAGGAAAGATGAAGCTACAGGGTGATTGCACTGTTTGAGCTCCTGGATCCATCCTCTCCTGAAGCTGATATGATCTATTTCCAGAATTTGGGTTAAGCCAACAGATTTAAGGGAAGATGGCTGGAGGTTTGCTCACTGGCCTCAGAAAGAGGATTCACTATCAGTTGACTTGGAGTTTGGTAGAGAGGGGAGGGCGGATGAGCTGTCACTTCTGGTGCTGTCAGGCGCTTTCCGGCTCTTCAAGTGCGTTTCCTAGGGTGGCTCTAAGAAGCTTCACTGACTGTGGGCTTAAAGCTGCAGCTTTTCATCCTCTCCCAGTCTGGAGGCTGGGCATCTGAAGGCAAGCTGTGGCCAGCTGCTCCCTCTGAAGCTGAGGGAACCATCTTCTCCCAGCCTCTTCCCAAGCTTCTGAGCCCCTTGACCTTCCTTGACTTGCAGAGGTATCCCTCCTGTCTGTCTCCGTCACACGCCGTCAGCTTCACTGTGTCCGTCTGTCTTCTCTCTTCTGGTAAACACCAGTTCCTTGGCTTTAGGGCCCATGCTTCTGGAGTATGACGCCATCTTACTCAAATCGCAGCTGTGAAGAGCCTGCTTCCAGGTCGCATTCGCAGGTACTGCAGTCAGGACTCCGGGCTGTTTGGGGGCCTTGTGGCTGTCATGCATGGCCGTGCACACGGGGCATCCTTGCAGCTCCCACGCCCTGCTGCCCCTATCTTTCCACCAGGTTTCAGACAGCTCGCTGTCACCCAGTCCTCAAGGGAAAGAATGACAACATCTTGAACAAAGTCCAGTCTTGATTCGGGAGTTCCGAAACAGGAACTGAAAACCCACTGCAAGGATAACATCGGTCTAAGCACCAAAGGGGTTTTGACTGACAAGAGCTGGACTTTGTTGAGAGGTGAAAGGATTTGTGGGTCAGCAGGAAAACGGGAGGGCTGAGCCCAGAGAGCTCAGAACAAGCCTGGGGGCCAGGAGAGAGTGCAGAAGATGATCCGAGAGTGGATATTCACCTGCTCAGGAAGGAAAATAAGAATTCAACACGCAAGTGCTCAGGAGGAAGGCCCAAGGCTAGGACTGAGCCAAGTGCAGACCCTACAGAGACGAGAGTCAGGCAGAGGTTTGACAAACCCCACAAAGCTGCCCACAGACACTGCCGGCCTCTGAGGCTGGGACCAGGGCAGACCACCAGGCCAAGGGAAGCCTTCAGCTGGCGAGACCTGGAGGCAGTCTGGGATCCTGTGTGTCCTCGTCGGGAGCAGGTCCCCGAGGTGGATCAATGTCCAGAAGGTCAAAATGGAATCCAGAGACCACAATCGTCACCATGGGCTTCAGCAATGGCTGCCAACCTAGTGCTCGTGAAGACTTTGAGGGGCAGGGGAAGCAGGCAGGGCTGGAGGCCAGCCTCCTCCAGGCCCCTGGCTGAACTGGGTATTGGCACCTCTCCCCGCCCTCCGCAGCACCTGCCCCAGAGGCCACAGAGGCCGGAGAGGAGAAAGGGCAGGAGGGGGCCTACGTTTGGAAAAACCTGGACGAGAGAACTCGGCAGAGGCTGCTGGAGAGGGCCTCCCAGGCGGGCACGCTGCGTGCCTCCCTCAGCGCCGCCGCTGGGGTCCAGCTGGGCTGTTTCTCTGTATTTACTGGAGCATTACGCAGTGAGGTTTTGCGATTAAGAAGATAGAACATTGGAGAAACAAGAACTTGCCTTTACTGATTTTATTAAATCTAATAAATAAGAAGTGAGAGTGTGTGGGAACAAGGCATTAACGACTGTTTAAAAATTTAAACACGCTTCTTTCAGGGCAGTAGCAACAATTTCTCTTGAGGCTTAAGGTATAAATGCTGTCATTTATACATCCTTGGTAGACACCCTGTGAGTCGGCCCCTCCTCCTCCTCCTCCTCTTCCTCCTCCTCCTCCTCCACGTCTTCCTCCTTTTCTTCCCCACCTCCTCTTCCTCCTCTCCTTAAATGTCACTATGACTAACTTTATGGTCAAAACTAATGCAAAGAAGCAGAAGACATGATGTCAATGGGAAGGAGCCGCGAAGAAGGACTTAGGCAAGATGGAGTGCATGCATGTTGGGCTGGAGTCTGTTTCAGGATCCGCGGGCACGCGCCCCATCAAAGCCCAGAGGGAGGGCTTGCCTTATGCTCATGTGTGCAAATAGAACAGAACGACCCTTTCCAGCCCAACTGCTGACACAGTGCTGGGGACGACTGAGTGGGCTGCTTGTTGGGACATTCTCCATTGGCAGGTGTTCCTCGGCTCACACAGTCTTACACAAGTGGATCAAACGGAATATTTCATATATATATACGTATATATATGTATATAATTATTACCATTTATTAGAAGCGTATGTGCCCAGCACTGTTCTAAGCCCTTTAGATAGGTCCCCTCATTTTTTTCTTTTTCCAAAGTACTTAAAAGCAGTTACACTTATTTCCCATGCTTTATAGATGAGGGCACTGAGGTGTGGGAATAACTCAAGGTTATAAACTTTTCCCTGGCATCCTCTGGATCTGAATCCAGTCTGTGACTCCAGAGCCTATGTTCTCCACCGCTGTGTGCCAAGCTTCCTGTAGGGTTGGTGCACATGGGAGGCAATGCAAAATCTTGCTCTCGAGATGGTCACTTGATGGAGAGACCCTGGCCTGGTGCATGTTCAGGGTCTGAGTGGGTCCCATCAGCATAAGGGGAGGCCCTCAGGAAGCCTGTTCTCCTATTATTCTTGGTGCAAAAACTAGCTCACATTAGCATTATGTGAAATGTCATTTTGGTGATTTCCTGTCTTCTCCCGTTGGGGATGCTGTGCTCAGCTCTAGTCAATGAGCTCTCCCCTCAGGTGTTAGAAACATGGACTCTTAGCAGGGAGCACAGATCAACCACAAAGCCGGGCGTCACAAAGGATCTTGAAAAGGAAGCTGAAGTCAACTTTTTGGAAGTGTGTTAAAGATTCTGCGGGTCGCTGTGCTCTATGAATACCCTCCTCCTCTCCGAGAGCCCTTACTGCTAGTCCAAATGTAAATCCTCAGTAGGTCACAGGACCCAGAAGGACCGTTTCACCAGAGACAGAGCTAAAACTGGGTGCTTCCTGGCTGAGCCCAGCCTTGCTGCACAAATCAAATGATCTCCCCTCATTGACTTCAAAGCTCTGACTGGTTCCCTGATCCCCCAAACCTGTCCACCCAGATGAAAAGCCCCTTGCTGAGTGCCAGCTCTAGCGGTGTCCTGCCAGTTTTCATCTGTGAGAGGGACTGAGATGGCTTGCTCCCGGGCACACCTCCACCTGACCGTGTGGGCTGCAGTCAGGGCTGGGCCAGCGTTGCTCATTTGCTCCCCTGGGCTCATGAGAGCCATGCAGCAGACTCCCAAGGCTGCCTCCTGCTGCCCCAAAAGCTGTACAGCAGAGAATTTTGCATTTCAAGAAAACGTGACCTTACCCTCTCTCCTTTACTTTTGGTCAAGATTTACTTGCGCTATATGTTGAGTAGCTCAGATAAGCACCTCCCCAAACCAACCTTCTCTGCGGAGAATAAGAGAGGAGATGTTACCATTTGCAGTGCTACCTACTCTTTCTTATTCATTCAACCACTTTTTGATTTGCTTGTTTATTGCTCATATTTATTGAGCATCTACTAGAACAGGTGCAAAGATAGAATGAAGAATGAGTACTTGCATTAGGTGGGAGTCCTAGTATAATTTGGATCTGCAATATCCCCCAAGGCTTGTGTATAGAAGGCTTGGTCCCCAGTCCACCGACATTCAGGGGTAGAGTTTTGGGGAAATAAATGGCTCATGAAGCTCTGATCAGATCAATGAGTTAATCCATTGATTGGTGTATAATCTAATGGACTTGGTTGGGTGCGGCCGTACATGCCTGTAATTCCAGTGTCTCCGAGAGGCTGAAAAAGGAGGATTGCGAGTTCAAGGCCAGCCTCAGCAACTTAGTGAGGTCCTAAGACACTCAGAGAGGCTCTGTCTCTAACTAAAATACAAAATGGGGCTGGGGATGTGGCTCAGTGGTTGAGTGCCCCTGGGTTCAATCCCCAGTCCACCTGTCACACACAAAAATGAATGGCCTGTTGAGAGATGGTGGTGACTGTAAGAGGTGGGCTGAGTTGGAGGACCCTGGCCAGAGGAGCAGGCTCTGGAGGAGCAGTTCTTGCTGCCTTCCTCACATTCTCTCCCCTGGCCATCATGCCATAAGCAGCTTCCTCTTCCATGCCCGTTGCTGTGATGTTCTGCCTCACCACAGTGGAACAATGGAGACAGCTGACCCTGGGCTGAAATCTCTGAAAACTGTGAGCCAAAATAAATCTTTCCTCCTTAAAGCTAGTTTTCTCAAGTATTTAGTCACAGAGATGAAAAGCTGACTCAACACAGTTCCCCAGAAATAGAACTTGGGACGTAAATTATTAAATGTGACCAGGAGAAGCAGAAAGAGAGGTGTGGGGAGAAGGTTGGGAAGGTCGGAAGTAGGATGTGGCATCCAGCCCACCTTTGTGGAATCCAAAGGTGGATTCAGAGTCCTGAGCATAAATTCCAGCTCAGATTTGTTCCATCTTGAGGCAGGAGAGCTGGGCTTTCAGATCCCTGCACTTGTCAGTCATTAGTGAAGATCTAGCCAGAGGGATATCAATTCCTAGGCGCTTTGGCTCTCTGTACTTACAGGAAGTGCAATTCCTATAGCTCAAGGGCGATCCACTGAAGGTAGTGGCAGATGCTGCCATCAGAGAAGAAGCACACCAAGGCTGGGATCTGGGCGCATGAAAGAGGAAAGAGGGATTTGAGGAATCTGGGTGGAGCAGCCATCTGGTCTGTTTAGTTCACCCCTTGCTCAGCTCCGGTTTATTCTCTTCTCCCATTAAATCCATTCCATGCTGTATACTTCAAGGTTGTGCTTGATTTCAATTTTTGTCAAAAACTCTCTAAGAGGAGAGTTAGTGGGGCAAAACAGCCCCTATGCTGCAGTTGGTCCCAAGAGAGTGTCTGATCTTCCTCCTCTCTCTCCTTTTGCACCCATTCTGGTTCTCTTCCCCACTGGTTAGCACTTCTGCTGGTCTAGGTGGCTTGTTTGGTGAGGTTACCCAACCCTCATACCTGAGAAGATGGAGTCTCTGATTGCCAGGCCTATTTTACTGGGAGTTTGCATGCACAGTTGAAAATGGGCATGTGAGCACCGGAGATAACTCCGAGACTCACCTGAGTGACAGACGTGTTCCTTTCTGCACCATTACATGGAAACCCTACCTGCTCATGATGATCGAGATAGGTCACCCTCACCGGTATGGTGACACCATTATTTGCCTGCCCCTGTGCTGTTAGAAAGAGCCCAGAATGTCCCAGCAGCCACTGTAGCTCTAGGTTTAATGAGACTCTCACTGTTTCTCCTGGTGGAAACATTTACCTATAGTAACTGGGACCTCTTGACCCACAGAACCCAAGACGGAGGGGATGGGATTACACATTGCCCTGTGATGGTGTAAGGTAACTCCCGCTCTAGACTTCTGTTTCTGGATCCATGTATTGAACTAGTGAGGTCTTGGCACCTCCATGGCTGTGGGTGAAGACACATACTTCAGCACCCAACCTCACAGGGCGTCATCACCAGTTCAGCTTCCTAGCTACTACATCTTCAAGATGGCATTATAGTTCTCAAGGGGAGCTCCTGGATGTACTAGGATCAACAGAACCAATTGGTGTGTGCCCAATGTCTCATTTCCCTTGCTACATTGGGTCACTTGGTATGTGACAATATTTCATTATGTGTTATTACATCTGCCATTCCATGAGCCCCAGATGTTGCATGGGCCTGGGCCTTGGATACAGCAAAGGCAGCGAGGCACGTTAATTTGGATCAAATCCTGATACAATGCCACCCTTCTGGGTCAGTGAAGAGGAAGAAACAAGCTTTAAAAAAGGCATGATTTCAGGCCTAGTCCCAGGCTAAGGCAGTCTTGCAGGGGAAAATGAAGAATGACTTTCATTTAAGAGTCGATCATGCTATTGGGTGAGGGAGCTTGGATTACCCATTCCCACGCAGTCCATCACAGGTTACCGCCTTTTACCAGGGCACACACACTTCTCAGAACTCCCTGCCATCCTCTCTTAGGTGCCAGGAAGTTCTGGCACCCAAGGAAATCCTAAGAGAGATGCATGTTTACACCCTAGAAGCAAAGTCCCTCAGGAGCCAGAAGATGAGAGGCAAGTGGTAAAGGCACTCGGGGAGATGTGGTGACAGAAAGACAGTGTTTCCATAGACCCCATCCCTCTGCCCAGGCAGCTCAGTCTGGAGGGAGAGGCAGGCCTGAAGAAAATCGTTCTAATTCAGACTGTGGGGCCATGACAAAGGCCCCGGCAGGCAGCCCCAGGACCTCTGGGTCTTCCCAGGCGAAAGGGCATAAGAATGGTGAAGGGGTAATTGACAGCTCCCCTGGCAGCAGCCTTGGAGCTGAGGTAACAAAGGTGAGGGAGACAAGGGAGTCAGGAGGGGGTGTCAGGTAGAGGAATTTCCATGTGCAAAACCTTCATGGGGAGATCACCAACATGAGAGATGAAGCCTGGTGGGAACACAGTGTGTGGGGGTGTCAGGAGAGTAGTCTAGATAAGATGGTCTCATGTGACATTCTGAAGGGTTTGGTGTTTTCTTAAGATAATAATAATAAAAAAAACTATTGAAAAATATGAAGCAAGAAAAATGAGTCAAAGAGATCTCCAAACTAGAGGAAGCTAACAGGGTGCTGGGAGGGAGAGTGAGATTGGACATACAGTACTGAAGCCGCCAAGGCCTCATCTGGAAGTCACTGCTGGAATTCATGGGAGGAATGCCATGAACTAGAGTTGCAGAAGGATTAGGAGGCAGAGGGAACAGTCCGAGAGAGGAAGAGACACGTTAAATGAATCTGGCAGTGAAGGAGAGTTCTGGTAAAGACGTCCATTGCAATGGGGCAGGGGAGCCAGGAGCTGAGGGATCAGGCATGACCATCAGTGTGGCCCAGGTAAAGGTTGAGCTTCGCCTGAGACAGCCAGGATGTGAGCTGAGGGCTCAGGGCAGAAGTTCTGGCCAGAGACACACAATTAGAACTCATTACAAAATAGATGGTCACTCAAACTGCCATTGCCCACGAGATAGCAAGATCACCTAAGTGAGAAAAGCACAGGGCTGAGGATGAACCTCTGGGGACATCACTTTTGAAAGATGCATGGAGACTGAAATCCTGTCCAAGGAATGGAAAGTCGTCCCAATGACTGAAAGAATGGGAATCCAGGAAGAAGATAATTTCTGTTGCTGCAGAGGACAGTCACCAAGATGAGGGGTCTGAGGGGCCATGAGCCCCAGCCTCAAGACAGACAGAGGGCAGGGCCTACCTTAAGCGAGGGTGTAAGGAGATTTCCCTTTCCTGGTGGGTGAGACTTGAGTGTCTTTGTATGTAAGAGGAAGTGTGAGAGTTAGCGGGGAGGAAGGATCTTGTGAAGGTGGGAGAACTTGGGATGGAGAGAAGAGATGGAGAGATGAGCTGTGGGCAGGAGGGAGCACTTCTCCCAGAATCGGGAAGGGTATGGGCTCAGAGAGTGTGGGGCGCATGCAGAACAAGGAAGAAATGCCTCCTGATGACCTTTGGTGTTTGAGGCATCTGACGACTGAGGAGAGGAGAGGGATGAAGGGGGAGCCTTGTGCATGACAAACTGGGTGGGCATGGGATGTGCCAGCCTCAGAGGGGCCGGGCTCAGTTCTGGTCCTCTGGCCCACATTTCCAAAGATGAGAGGCGAGACTACCTACTGAGCAGGGTGTTCAGACCCCAGGGAAGGAGTGGGCTGTGCCCGCCCTGGACAGACCAGTAGCCTTTTCAACAACACGGGCAGAAATCTGCTAGATCTGGTGCTCAGGCAGGGCCCTCCCTGAAGAGCAGTTTTTACTTAGAAGGGCCCCAGGGAAGATCAGTCTTTTCTACAACAGATCATGAGATTTTATGAGCCCTGCAGTAAAGCCTCCAGTGCCTGGAAACTGCAAGGAAGCAGACTGCATCTCCCCTGCCTTCCCTCCAGAGGAAGAGCACACAGAGAGCGAGTGGGGCTTTATTAAGAAGGCTGAAGTCTGCTTCTGATACGGGCTCATGGGCATAGAGAGCTTTCCTTTGCATCCCACAGGGCGTCGGCACACTGACATTCACTTCATGATCTTCCTTTTTAAACATTTACCAGTTTGTGCTGATGTCTGTGCTGAGTGATTCTAGGAGAACCCCCCCCCCCAAAAAAAGGATGAACTGGAGCTCTTGGCCCCCATAGAGACGCTCACAGGGCTCAGACATTTTTCTGTAAGATGGATTCTGAGAAGGGACATCTTTGTTTACTGAGAAGGGATTTTCAGATCTTCTGGTCCAATTGGCTGTTTACTGAAGTCCAAACTTGATGGTTTTGCTTGAGATCTGGTGGTGCGTTCTGGAGTGTTCTTGCTGTGATGCCACGTGCTTTGCTGACCCTGAGTCTTCCTGTCTTCCTGCATCTGTAAGCAAACCCAATATTTGCATTCTGAAGAGTGAGCACATGAGGCAGGTAAGCAGCAAAGACCTTGAGGACAGTCTGACAGGGGTGGGCACTTAGCCCCACAGCAACAAGAACGCTCCCTTCCTGCGTGGTCCAGTGACCCCTCTGGAACCATCCTCAGTATTCTTGGCTCTATACAAGGAGCTCTTACTCCTTTTACTGGAAATATCAGCATCTTGATATTGAGGATTGACTCCTGTTACATTAGTAGGCAAAATGCCACCAACTAACCTAAGGATCCTGAAAGAGCTTCAAGAGAGGATCAACTGGAAAAGATAAGTAGGAGTTTCAATGAGACAGGAAGGCAACAGTCAGAGGAAGAACAATATTGAGCTAGAACTACATCAAGATAAAATCAGATCTAGGATCCGAATTTCTTCCTGGCTGAGGCTTGACTTTCAGAATATATCTCTTGGGACTATCATCAGGTTATCTTCCTGGGTCATGGTAGAGCCACCTCCCAACTTGGATGGGGAACAGATGTTGGAGGGTTGTTAGCATGGCGGGCAGGAATATTGGATTTGTGTTTGGCAAAGCATGGGCAGTGGTTATGTGAAGGATGGTGCTTCCATACAGGGTCCTGGTTTCCACATACCTGGGCTTCAATCTGGGTCAAGGTGACACGACATCATTGCTCCATAGGAGAAGTTGAACCTTTATAAAGACACAATTTTGTATGCAGCAATTGGAAGCATCTTTTTAATAGACTGCAGAAATATTTCTCCAAAGAGTAGCAAGAGGGGGTCGTTTCCTTTATTTAGCGAAGTACTTAGCCCCCAGGAGAACCTCAGGATGAGAGAATGAGGCAATAATGAACTAACTCTTTGAGAATATGATCCTTTACTCTCACACTCAGGGCTGGACATGCTGCTTTGTCCCTCACTGTGATTCCAGAAGACATGGCACGGATGGAAGATATGAGACTCCTGGGCCAGAGACTGAGGACATTGTTACTCACAGCACAGTGCAGTGGTTAGCTTGAGTCCCATGTCCCTCCAGTCCTCCAGTCCTCCATGGCCCACAGGGTGACACAGAACAGTCCAGGTGGATACGGTGTGTGTGGTGGCTTTGTGTTGTAACTGAGGAACTCTGAGCTTAGGAAACCCCCCAACTTTTTTCTTTTTCTCTCCAACAAACATTTATAGAATGTCTACTATGCGCTGTTCTAGAAAACGGGGGCACAAACAAAAACAAACAAACCAACCCCACCCCCAAAACAAAAGCAGAGTTCTGTCCCTGTGGACCCCCCATTCTTAGGAGGGAGGACAGATAGTCAATAAAACTGTTATAAATAAATAAATAAATTGCATAATAACTTAGAAGAAAATAAGGGCATGGGCAAACGGTTAGAGCAGCTGGGGGAGCAGCAATGTGGGGACCAGGGGGGTGTAGTCTGGAACAGATGCCAGGGAGTGGCTATTGAGAAGCAAGTGTGGACAGAAGATGGAAGGAGGTGAGGGGCTGCCCCAGATCACCTAGTCAGGACTGGGGGGTATGAACTCAGATTTGGGGCCTGGAGACCCCAAATGTTAAAGGGGACAGCAAGCAAACCCGCCTAGACTTTGCCTTAGAGGGAGATGTTGCTTATAGCCTCCTGATCAGCAGACAAATCTGCCTTTGTCCAGCAGGCATACACTCTCTCTATTTTCCACAAAAATATTGCAGAACAGAAGCTGCCAAAACATCCACCCAGAAGACACATGAGTACAGGGACCCATGCAGAGTCTCCTAAGAGGCTACCAAACCCGTGCTTGATAAACACTGGGGTGACCCCCATTGGATTGAAATCCTCCTGATCTTCAGTTCAGCTGGATCTTGGCCCCGTGGGTCAGGGTCAGACACTTGTTAGTCTACTCAAGAGCTCCACCATCTTGATCCTTCTCCTCCAGTGAAGAGTCACTCTTGACTTAAGCCTTGTTAAGCTGTGACTGCTTGGTTTCTAAGGCCTACTGACACCTTTCCTTCACTGCAGCCTCACCTGTGTTTGATGGGTCTTTTTTGACCAATGGTAAAGCAGTGTAGGCCTCAGGAGCCCTGGGTATTTTGATATGTAGTCCTTCCACATGATCTTCTGAGAACTGAGGAACTCTCTGGGTCACATTCTTTAGAAAGTTGCAAGAAGGTTTTTCAATAGCCCCATGCTGTGAGGTTCCTTTAGGACCTCCTCAGTAGGGCAGGTGGTATATAGTGACCTAGTTCTTGGCTTCCCCATCCCAGGAGGCTGTGTGCCATTGCTGGAAATGGATTCATGGAGACTCTCTGGAAGGTCACAGCTGTTTCTTTAAAAGTTGCATGAAGCTCTTGGATATGGGTGATTCATGGATCATGGCACCAGGTCAGAAGGACCTTAACCAAGCAGTTACTTACTGCTTGTTTTAAAAGCAATTTAAGCAGCAGTGTTTTTTCTGTGTCTTAAGGTAGTATCAGGAATCTCTGTGGCAAGAACACAAAGATGATGGGATTAGAGCTTATCCAGTCCCGCTGGTGACCAGCGGTAAGCTCTTTAAATGTCCAGATTTCCATCCTCTTCTTTTAGCTATGGCAGGTGGGTGCAAGAAAGCTGTCGGGCACACATGTGAGTTAGACGGAAGCACCAGGGCTCCTGGGGATGGCGGGGGAGCCGAGGGCAGTGGGGCTTACCACAGCACTCTGTATTAGGGGAAGTCGTTGCTCACGTCAGATGGCCAACCCAATGAAGGCCTGAAAGGAAACCCAATCCGTTGACCCCATCACTATTGCCCATGTACCCTACGGCCGTTGGTCAGAGAAGAGTCAATCTGAGTTTCACTGTTCTAAGAGAGTACCTGCTTGCAGACTTGGGATAAATGGGTGACCTCTTTGAAACAAATGAGATTAGAGAAAGACAGGAAAACTCACTATTGCTATTCTCAATAGCGATTTTTTTTTTTTTTTTGTATCAGGGGTTGAACCCAGGGACACTTAATCACTGAACCACATCCCAGACCTTTTTATTTTTTAATTTTGAAACAGGATCTTGCTAAGTTGCTTAGGGCCTCACTTAGTTGCTGAGGCTGGCTTTGAACTTTTGATCCTTCTGCCTCAGCCTCCTGAGCCCCTGGGGTTACAGAAGTGCACCACCATGCCCAGCAATAGTGGTCTTTTAAATATCCAGGACAACATCAGGCTCCAGTTCTGGGCCCCTCCTGAGCAGTAGTACTGGGCCCCTCTGTGAGATGCAGGGAGGGGGACGTTTTATACAGTGCTGCAGGGGGAGTGTGTTCGGATGAGAATTTTTAAAGCGGGAATCTTGAAAGCGATCCATTCCAGAAGCAGATGTGATGTAGAGTCTGTAAAGTTTCTTCCTTCCTTCCTTTCTTTTTCTTTCTTTCTTCTTCTCTTCTTTTCTTTTCTTTTCTTTTCTTTTTCTTTCTTTCTTTCTTTCTTTCTTTCTTTCTTTCTTTCTTTCTTTCTTTCTTTCTTTTTCT
>JAJEJO010053128.1:436891-678788 GCA_020662805.1 Glaucomys volans | reverse complement strand
CCTTCCTTCCTTCCTTCCTTCCTTCCTTCCTTCCTTCCTTCCTTCCTTCCTTTCTTTCTGTACAGTTTTAGAGAAATATTTTTAAAAGGCAAACTCCTAAGTTTGGGGAATATAGAAGTTCTGGAACAATGAATGGTAGAACTTCACTTTTCCCCAGATGTAGTCTTTTATTTCTAAAATCAGATCAATTGTCAGCATGCATTAAATTCTGAGACTATGGCAGGAAAGCAAGGGCCTCATATTCACGGAGTCCCCTCGGGTGAGTCAGGACTGCCGTGAGCTGTCCTGTGGTGCTCCGTGCCTCTGCGTCTAGGTGGGCAAACGGTCTGGCTAGGAGATGAATGGAAGGAAGAAAGGATGGGAAAGGAGGAAAGGTTGGGGAAGAGGGAGGGAAAGGGAATCTCTGCGTGGTTCTGAGATGGCAAGAGCAGCAGAGGCTATGCGGGTGGTCTAAGTGGGGTCCCGTCAAGAGCATTAAGAGGGACAGTGCACAATGTGACTCGGCAGACAGGCATTCGATCAAGTTTTCTGGTGACGTGGAGGCCTGGCTCTCCTTTCAGGGGTGTAGACTGCAATGGGGTGCTGGTGCTGTGGAAAGACCGCGGCTCTTTCTAAAGCACACTGCGTAGGGGTCAAGGGGGGAGAGCGCAGTTCCCGCTGCTCACTGAGCGCCCCGCTCGGGCACGCCTCGTGGCAAGTCATTTAAACTGAGAGGAAGGGACAGAAAAATTTCGATCTCAGAGGAACACCGTTTTCTGTTGACTGGCTTTCCTCTGGGCACGGGGGAGTGAATTGGCAACATGTGTGAAGATGGCCTATTACAAATTTAGATGCCAGCCGTAGTGGAGATGGGACAGGTCACGGAGGCAGGACACATGTCCTTTCCCTTTCTCACGCACGCTGGGGCTCAGTGTGGGAGTCTAGGGCAGGGGTCTGCAAACAGTCCCTGTAGAGGGTCCAGTAGCAAGCATTTCAGGCTCTGCAAGCCAGAGTGTCCCTGCTGAAACGTTTCAACTCCACCATTGCTACAGAATCAGCCACGGATGACGAGCACACGGCGCCGAGGCCCTTGGCCTTCTCTTCCAACAAAACTTTATTTGCAGAAACAGCAGTAGGTTGGATTTGACCAGAGTCTGCTGACCACCCTGCTTAGCTAAAAGGCAGGTGGGTGTGGGTGGGCAAGGGTCTGGGCCAGAGACCCAGAACACGGGGGCAGCCCCTCGTGGAGACGGAGACCAGCCCACACGCTGTCGTCTCCAGCTGAGAGCAACAGCGGCACCTTCCCCGCTCTTCCCTCTTCGCTGTTCCCAAGGAGGTGGGCACAGTCATGTTTCTCTGGCTCATCGAATCGGGTGCTGGGTTGGTCCTGGCGTGTGCAAACCCCAGGACCAGTCGGAAGGAGACCCACGCTCTCCGTGGGAGGTAAGAGGAGCAGACATTGAAATAAAGGCGGACCACCTTTTCTTTTTTATTTCGCTTAGACAAAATGCAAAGAGTGTCTCATCAAATTAAAAAATAAACAAAAAAGAAAACGGAATTGATTCCCCCCACCCCTTCACTGACGGCACTCCTCCTAATTAACAACAAAAGATCAAACTGAGGACCCGGTTTCTAACGGGAAAGAAAGGTGTGCAAACGTGACTAAAGCTGTCCCCTGCCCCCAAATCAATGTTCCTTTAAATTCACAAATAGGCTGATCTCCCCCCTCCCTATTTTCTTTCTCGACTCTGTGTGATAGAACTTCCAGTCAGAAGGTTTAATTAGTCCCCATGCACTTTGTAGAAAATCAGTAAAAATGCAGTAGCCTGTGAAGATCATAAAACTGGACTTCTTTCCCAAAAAATCAGATGCCCAGGCAGGTGGAGCTCACACTCAGACAGAAAAAAAGCAGGAGAGTCTTTGCACTGTCTGTGGTTTCAGTATTTTCTTTTTTTTTTTTTTAATATATTTTGGCAATTTTCTTTAATTATAAATATTGGAATTCCGTAAAAAAAAGGTAGCTTTGATTGAATCGTTTAAATCGTATTTACAACCGCTGCCCAGCCGTGCCGTGTGTTATACCAGGGTGTAAGATTTTGCGTAGGGATTGTTTCCTTTCAAATGGCCCCGAGAGTCGAGCAGAGATTCCTGGGAGCTGCTCATCTTGGCTGCCTGTCCCAGCTCCGCCCCTTCTCGCTGAGGTAATGTGGCCACGGCCCCCTGCTGCCACGACTGTCCTTCTCTCGTGGAGGCCGAGGAGGCAGCCTCCATGGGGATGGGCTCCAGGACCGCAGGGCGCTTCAGGGTCCTGCTTTTCTGAGGCTCCAAGCACGCTTGTCCTAAACTCAGGTCCCTGCTGGTGCCTGGCGCCCCTCGGTTTAACAAGAAGTCCATTCTAAGGTATGGAGGCAAATGTATGAGGTCACCTGGAAACAAACACAGACAGTTAGTTGGCTGCTGGGCGGGCGCATGTGCAGTGCCCTTGGGGCCCATGGTGGCCCATCAGGCTAGAGGCAGAAGTGCCACGGGGTGGGGGCAGTTTTAGGATGCCTCCTGGAGCTCCCCACAAAGACAGATGGGGTGATCCAGCACTGCTGCTCTGCCCTGGGCACCATGAGCCGGGGCTATGTGTTAACTTGGGTTCTCCCAAGTTGTACCTGAGCCAGAGAAATGGAGATGAGCTCCCACACCATAACCAGAAGAAAAACATCTGCCCAAGAAAACGTGTCTGCTGGGGACAAAGCGTTGCAGACTGAACTCCCCCGTGCCTGGGGCTGCCGGGAGGGCCCAGGGCTGGAGGAGCAGGGGTGGTGGAGAGCGGGCTCTTGTCTGGGCAGTTCTGGGGAACCCTGACCTCAGCTGCTCCCTGGGTACAGCGTTCCGCCATGGCTTGGGTGGACCCCAGGGCACAGGCCTCCTTAGTCAGCCTGGCCAACCTGCCAACGCTCTCCCTTCGTCCCTTCCTTCTGGGCTGTGCTGGGTGCAGACTGAGAGCAACTTAGCAGAGCATCCGCCTTTCTACCGCCTTGGCGGGGTCGCTCACCCTGGCCTCTGGGTGACGCACTCTGGTCTCCTTCAGCAGCACCTGCCTTGGGAGGGAAGGCTGGCTGACAGGCCGCTCCGCTGCGCCCCTCTGTTGGTGGTCGCCTTTCCTTTGGGCTCCAAGGCATCGGCCAGCAAGGCGGGGTCACCCAGTGAGCAGTCCTGCGCCATGCAGGGGTCCCTAACAGGCCACCTCTGCTCAGGATTCCCGTCAGCCTGGGCAGTCCTCAGAAGCCCCTGCGTCTGGGCCCTTCCTGCACGCCCCCTTCTTCCTTGTCTGCTCCCACAGGTGTCAGACCTGCAGCCTGGGCCCTGGGCTCTCCCTGCCTTCTCCATGTGTCACCAGAATTTCCCCTACAGATCCTGTGCCCATCCCATCCGTCTTGGCATCTGCTTCTTGGGAGGCCTGCACTGACCTGGTTCCAAGGCTTTCCATGACTGAAGTCACCTGTGGCCTCTAATGGCCACACTGATGGTTTCCCCTTGGTCCTCATCCTGCATGTTGCACCATGACCATGTGTGTCACCATGGGCTCCCAGGCCTCGCTGGGCACCTCTGCTCCACTTCTCCCTTTCCTTTACTGGTCCTCTCCGCCCTCCATTCCCTAAACACAGCTTTCCCATGGCCTCTTCTTGGCCTCTCCTCCATCCTGAATTTTAAGTGTCACAGCCTACACAGCCAGGTCACAAAGGCCAGCTCTCAGCCCCAGCCTCACCCCACAGGGCTCCTTTCTCCAGGGTGCCCAGCCTTGTTTATGCAGTCCCTTTGTTCCAGACTCGAGTACATGAGCCCTCGCCATCCTCCTGGACACCTTCCTCTCCAGGGCCTTCAACTTGCAGTGTCTCCTGACTCCTCTCCAGCCAACCTTCCCGCCCAGGCTCAGGGCTTGAGCCCAGCCCACCGCTCCTGTTCCCGCAATGCACGGGCGCTGAGGGCCCAGCTGCGGGAGGCGCTTGGCGGGCAGCACCTCCAGCTCCAGCGGGACTACGCCTGGCTCGGAGTCTCTGCAAATGCCACTGTTCTCCAGCCCTGAACTTCTCACCTTTTCATTTCAAGATAGAAATTGACAAGGGGTATTCTGCGGCATGCTGGGATGAATGCCAGGGCCCTCTGGGGCCATCTTGAGGCCTCAGGGAATCACCGTCTGCGCACACCTGCAGCTCATGCATACCGGCTCTGGCACCAGAGAATGGGCTGGGGGTCTGCAGTCGTGGACCCAAGAGACCAAGTAGGAGGGCATGCAGGTCAGGGAGACATGGTGACAGGCTGAGCTCAGGGGCAGCCCAGGGACACAAGAGAGGATTAAAGCTATGAGATAAAAAGGAGACCAAGAAGATGGCTTCAGAATGGAGACGAGTGGGAGTGGTGCAAGGGAAGGGTGGTCAAGTACAACTTCCCCGTAGGTTTGAAGTTCAGGATTAAGGTGGACAGCAGAACCATCCTGGTATGGATATAGTTTCAAGTGTCCCCCCAAAGGTTCATGAGTTGGACGGTAGGTCCTCAGTGTGAGATATGAAGTGGTGAGAGTTGGTGGGATCTGTAGGAGGTGTGGTCTAGTCAGAGAGCCGTAGGCCAACTGTGGGCATACACGTGGAAAGGATGTGGGCCCTGATCTCTCTCTGGCTTCCTGTTTTGAGAGGTGGTCTCTTTTTCCCATATGCAGCCTCATTCCCAACATGGCCATGGGCCATCGCAAGAGACAGTGCTATGCTTTTTGGACTCTCAGTCTCCAACGCCGAAACCTACATTAAACTCTTTCCTTTAGAAATTAGTCTGTGTTATGGTTGGGATGTGAGGTGTCCCTCTAAAGCTCACATGTGAGACAATGCAGGAAGGTTCAGAGGAGAAATGATTGGGTAGTAAGAGTCTTAACCCAATCAGTGAATTAATCTAATTGAAGTGGTAGGGTGAGGGTGCAGGAGGTGGGAATTGGGCATGGCTTTGGGGTATATATTTTGTCTCTGGAGAGTGGCTTCTCTCTGTTTCCTGATGATGTGAGCTGCTTCCTCTGCCACGTTCTTCCACCATGATGTTCTGCCTCACCTTGAGCCCCAAGGAATGAAGCCAGCCTTCTATGGACTGAAACCTCTGAAACCATGAGCCCTCAAATAAACCTTTCCTCCTCTATAATTGTGCTGGTCAGATTATGTAGTCACAGCAGCAAGAAAGCTGACTGAACCAGTCTGCATCAGATATTGTGTTAGAGTAACAGAAGTAGACTAATGCAAACTACTGACTGTGATTGAAGGTACAGGAGAAATATATTTTGGTGGCAAAAGATAACATGTTTGGTTTTAGACACATTGAGTTTGATGTGGTTGGGAACATCCTAGAGATGATATCTAGTAGGCATATTTATCTTGATATATACCTAGCATGACTCATTCCTCTTTTCCAAATCTAAAATAACTGAAAATGCCTGTCTCTTTTGCTCCAGAACATTCCCTGCTATCTGTATCTTTCTATTAGCTCGAAGTCATCCATAGAGATTTTCTCATCCAGTATTTTTGGGTCCTCAGGCTCTGAAAGGTGAGGGGTGAGGGAACTGCAAGACCAGGTGAGCCAAGCAAGGCTGCCATGGCTAGAGGACAAACTGACAAAGCCCGGGAAGGACAACGTTCAGACAGGGTTCAAACCCAGAGCCCCAGAAAGTGCCTTCAAGTTAACCACTAAAAGAGAATAACCAGGGAAAAGAAGAATAGACCTGGAAATAAATAAAAACAAGACAGGTGCTCTAAATGCACTTTACATAATTCAAAAGAGCATACACCTTCTCAAAATGCTATTACTTTTTTTTTAGAATTTTCTTCCCCAGAACAAGGGGAAGGATGACCTTGCTCTTGGGAAATTCACTGGCATGGCTTGGAATTATGATTAAAGAATTGCTGCACTTCCTCATGGGCGTTCTCAGGATGTCTTCGCCCTACTCAGTAAAGATGAGTAATCATATGATTTCATCAAGATCTGCAGCCTGCCATTCAGTAAAATGACCCCAGCAATACTTTGGAATTGGCTCACTGAAATCAAACATGCTAATTCAATGTTGGCTTCAAATGGTGAACTGGACCAAAGAGAACCCCAGGAAAAACACCTGGACAATAAATTGGCCATTACACTTCTGCAGAAAGAAAAGACATAATTCAGCATTCTTGAGGAAAGGACTTTGGTTCCTCGCTGCATCTGAAGGCCTAGCGTGGTAAACTCTAATGTTGAAGGTACAGGTGTATCATGTGTGTGGATGAGCTTTGCTCCTGAAAAAAAGCAAGTATTTAATTTTCAAAAATGAATCCCTACAGCATTGAAAATTACTATCTTCGTGTATGAAAATGGATCTATTTCTCAATCTTCTCTGATAGGGGTTAATTATTGCAAACAAAATCACAAAATCATTACCAGAGTTGTCATTAAGAAGTAAACTGGAGAATTATTTTGCAATGTGAAGAACATTTTCCATGTGAATCACCCTCTCATTGATCAATTTTGCAATTTGTGGATTTTTATGTACATAATTTTAAAAAAGTGATGATCAGTCTATTCCTGAGAGTCTGATAAGCAGATTATATCAGTTTGGTTTTTTATTCATTTATATGACTACTGTTAACTTTATTAGGTCAAATATTTGAGGACATGTGGAAGACATTTACCTCCAGGGTTATTTAAAAATGTAGGTTAAAAATACCTCATGCTATTTCTGAGACCCAACTCAATCTTGCACATTTGATGTATCTGCAATGTGTTATAACAAATTTGGGGGCCAGTCTCTATCCCAGCAGCTCTCGGTTAAATGCTCAAAGCGAATTAAAGTGCTACAAAGCCCTGGCATCTTGGTCCCGGCAGGATTACAGAATGCGCAGGTGTTAGATTAGACAGAGCAAACGTGTTTGAAACAAAGACAAAGCTGGTGACATCTGCCCCTGCCTGCAGGTGTTCCCACTTCAGATGGAGTGATCCAGAGGGTTCTGAGAGCTGGGAACCACTGGGGAGAAATGCAAACCCTTGACAATGGGAATGGCTCAGCCTCAGGTCTTCATGGGCAAGAGCTGTTGTGTCTGCAGATGGCCACTCTGCCACGTGTCTCAGTGTCCACCACTGCCCAAGCATCCAGTTCTCCAAGCGGAGCTTCATGAGGTTGCCTGATACTCTCATGCAGCATGTTTTGGACAGGGTGCATTTTCTGGTTAGTGCTCAAATAGCCCTTCCACCAGCGTGAAAGCTGCAGATGAATCTCTCCATAATTCATGACCTCAAGGGAAGAAAGCAGCAGCACAGTAAGTGGAGGGCTTTATTATGGGCACTTTAGGTCCATTAAAATCCCAACCCAGTCCAAGCACCACTTGGGAAACTGGAATTTCTAGGAGTCTGGCCATTTCCTGTTTTTCAGATGCCTACCTAGTTACCAAGGCAACTCCTGCAGTTATTGCTCCACAAGGAGAATGACGTGGGGACTGTGAGGACCATTAGGACATTGGCAGACCAGCCTGGCCTGCCTGCCCTGCCCTCTGCCTGCCTGTTTCAACACTGACTCCAGCTGTGACAATGAGGGTAGAGGTCAGGAGGGCATTGCCTGCATCTCTCTGATTCTGTGGATCTGGGCTTGGTTTCCTCATTCATAAAATGGGAATCGCAGGATCTACTATGGAAAGCTGCTGTGGAGACTCCATTAGGAAACTCAGGGAAGCATCACCCTAGAATGAGGGTCTGGAGTCAGGGCTGGAGGGCTGCCAAAGTGGACAGGAGCTCTTCTCTGTAACTTAGTGCTCATCTGCAGGGGGTCAATTAGTGGTCCCCAGAGAGATATATCCAGGGACCTCCCCTGGCATCTCTGAGTGTGACCTCATCTGGGGAAGGGTCTTTGCAGAGGTAATGAAGTGAAGGATCATGAGACGAGGGTCAGGGTGGGTTCAACTCCAACAGCATGTGTCCTTATAAGTGAAAGGCAGAGAGGGTGACTTGAGATGCAGAGACACAGAGGAGGCCTGGAAATGGATGCAGAGACTAGAGTGAGGCAGCCAAGGCCAAGGACACCTGGAGCTGCCAGAGGCTGGAAGAGGCAAGGAAGGGGCTCTTCCCATGCACAGCCTTGCCGGTACCTTGACTGAGCTTCTAGTCTCCAGAACTGAGAATAAATGTGTGTTGTGTTCAGCCTCCTGGTTTGTGGTGATTTGCCACTGTGACCCCAGGAAATTCATTCTCATGTCCTTTTTCTTGGATATGATGGGCTTGGGGCCTCCGCCCATGTAGCCACACTGATCTCTTCTACAATTTGGAAACAGCTCTGTCTCCATCAACTGAGGGAAAAGGAGGGAGTGCCTAAGGACCTACAGAGCCACCATACTGGACACCGCTAAGGGGGCCTCACTCTGCTCAGTTCCTAGTCCCATGTGCAAGGCTGGTGCTGCCCTGCCACTCATCCTTCCTTGCATCTCTCCAAGGCCAAGCCTGAGTCATCCCCTCCCCCTGTAACAGGTAACTGACCCAGGCCTGGGTACAAAGTAAACTAAGGGAGCCGTCTGTGAAAATTAGTGTCTGGGAGAGGAAGAGTTCTCCTCCCCTTTCCAGCCAGCTGGTTTTCAGGGACCTAGTTGCACCATTCGGTCCTACTTTTTGGATTGTAAAGGACTTTCCCTAGGAGCTACCTACTTTCCTTTGAAGGGTACACACCCCTGAAGGCTGGGGCCCAAGGCCAGAGGGTTATGAAAGCCTTGGAAGAGGACCCTTACTGCACTTTGCTTCTGGAAACATGGTTCTGCCTGAAAACTCTTACGCACAATCATATATGGTTTTTTTTGAAACCTGTGCACAACCACAGTTGTTTTTTACTAGAACATTCAAGATACTAGATAGCCTATACCTGTGAAAAGCTGGTCAGGGGCGATCAGGTTCTGGAGTGCTGAACTCCTCTGGGCCTGCGGGTGTAAATCAAAGTCTGGCTCCTCCCACTCTCCGAGTGCCACTCTTGTTTGCCGCTCTTGCCTGATTCCCCCAACACTCCTGCTCCCTGCAGAGGCGGACACCTGTCCAGCTGACCCCAGGGCACCTCAGGGCTAGCTGCAGAGCTCAGGGGCCTGGACTCCAGCTCCCCCGAATTCCCCCAGGAGAAAGCGGAACCCTCTTATAAGGCACGGGGAGCAACATGCCCCACACTGATCAGCCAGGACCCGTGAGGTCCCCACATGCTTGAGAACGGTACCAGCCCAGAAGTCCCAGACGCTTTCTGCTCTGAAATCCATAGTCACTGTGCGGGGTCAGCATGCCACGTCCCCCCTCCACCAGGCACTCAGGCCCTGGCACCCTGCCTCTCAGACCCATCACTGTCACTGCACTGACGCTCAAGGAGCCAGAGCCCTGCTCGGGGGAGGGGGGGCCTGGCTTCCGCAAAACCAGCTGCATTGGGTCTCAGGGTCTTGAGGTTGGGGGGATTGCACACTCTGTCACCTCAGTTCCTTCTCTCTCTCTCTCTCTCTTCCTGTTTGGTTTCCCTTGTGCTCTGGAAAACCAGCCCTCTGGCAGGAGGACCCAGATCTGGGTCACTGCATGTCCCCTTTTGCCCTACTTACCTAATTGCTCACCATTCTAGCCCCTTCCCATTAGTGTCTCCTTCCCAAGCCTAACCTGGATTTGGTGACAGAGGCTGACGGGTCCCCTCCAGGCCTTTGGGACATGACCCACCACAGACTTGGGAGGTGTGAATTCACATTTGCACACCACAAGCCCCTCCCTGCTGGCTCCCAGGCCCACGGCCCTGGGTCAGAGACTGAGGTAAAGCGGAGGGGCTGACGGGGAGAGGGAGCTGAGTGTGGGCTCTGAGAGGGGCAGGCTCCCTAGGGAGGAAGAGGCAGACAGGCATGGGGAGAGGGAGGAGGAGAGAGACGGAACCAGCGCCAGAAACACACACTGACAGAGGCAGAGGAAGGTAGCATGGAGACACAGCCCACAGAGATGGAAGTCGGAGAGTGAGCAGACGGGAGAGAGAGGCCGGCTAACTGAATCGCAGTGGCCAAGCGTGGAGAGGAAGAGGGTATCAGAAAGGGGACTGCCAGGAGAAGAAATGCACACTGCGGTGACGAAGCCCCTTTCTGTGCTTCTGAGATGCGGGCTCTGGGCAACGGCCCGGCCCTCCCTGGGTCCCCATTTCTCCCATTTCCTCATTGTTCTTGCTGCAGATCCCTAGTGGCACCCATCCCTGCCTGGCCTGAGGCACCCCAGGCAGTGGCGTGGACTCCCCGCTCCAGGGATGAGGATGATTTAGCCGTTATCTCGAAGCTGTGCCTTGCTATTTGACATAATGCTTCATTTCTCATCCTCTTCCACTGCCCTCTGGGGACCTACAGGGCCACTAATGTCTCTGAAAGTTTAGATTAACTAAGTCAGCATCGATTTTCCCCTCCATCCCTAACCACTCCGCACGCCAATGTCATTATCACCTCCGCGCCTCCAGTCCTGGAACAGACTCCTCATCCATCAGCAGGTAGCTGCCTGGAGCTTGCCACCCCCCCTGAAGGCAGCGGTCTGGCCACGGGTGGCTGGACAGCATGAAAACTGCTGTGTGAAAACCCAACCTCCTTTTATCTGAGAGCAGAACTTCCTGAACTTTCTTAATATATTCAGATTCACACACAAAGTCTAAATTTATTTCAGCTTTAGAGGAAAGACGGCGAAATCAATACTGAAACAGAACAAGAATGAATCGATTCAGAAAACCTAGGATGGAAGTGCATTCCACTAATCTGTTCTCCATCGGTGATTCCTGCCTTTTGCCCCGCGCTCACTGCACCAGTGGAAAGCGTCTGAAGACTGTAACCCTGATCACCTGCCAGAGGTGACTCCCCCACCCCGACCCCGGGATACTTCTCATTGTCACCATGTGGAGGGTGAGGAGGGTGCTACCGGCATCTATTGGCCAGAGGTCATGGACACTGCTCAACATCCGTCCATGCTCAGGACACCCTGCTACAGAGAGCTACCTTGGGGTAGCTGCTGTTGAGAAAAGCCAGTTTAGTTCCTAATTTCAAGTGGATCCTTATTTTACTTTGCTTTTACTTGAGAGTGACTGAGATTCAACCAGTATGAGGAACCATGCTCTTCAGAGTATTGGTCAACAGGAGTTATGACCTCAGCTCTCCCTGGAAGAATACAAGCTGGCCAGTGGTACGAGGGAATCCTTCACATCTTCCTTCCACTGTGCCTGGGGAGCTGGGAGCTGAGCCCAAGGGAAAGGCACTGGTTTGGACCTTTGTGTAGGAATCCTGCATCCAAACGGCACTGGGACCAGAGCTATTTGAGCTATTTGAGCTCCAGAGCTCTTCAGTCTAACACACAGCATCCATTTCTTAGGGCACCTTTAAGCCTAAAAGAATCTTTCTTAAGCTCTGAGCCATCTCAGCTAAGAAAATGAGTTGAGTAATCTGCTTTAGGAATTGCAAGATAAGTGTGGAAGAAATGGATGCATTCCTGGGGCTCAGAGCTCCAGGGCACATTGCAACAGCCCACCCCCGCCAACCCCTGCACAATGCTTTATTAGCCAGACATTGTGTAAACATGCAAGTGCTCTTCCAATTTCATGTGGAACGAAAGTGTAGCCGTCCTCAGGGGCTCAAATGCCTCAGGGGACACAGAAAGAATCTTTCATCAATTTCTAACAGGTTTGATGTCTTTGCTTGCATGGAGCTGGGTGCAGCTGCTAAAGTAGGAAGCAAAGGAGGGCTACCTCGAGTTCTGGCAATTTCAATAAAAACCAGGGAGCTGAGATGGCCAAGCAGGCGAGTGCAGAGGAGCTCATCACCAGAGGGGCGAGGGGAGTCCACCACACCAGGGGCAGACGGGACTTAGCGCTGTTTTAGTTCAGTATTAATGTTGCAGCATGGTAATGAAGCCTGTAAACGAATCTCTCTTGGTAAACGAATCTCCACTCCCAAATGGCAACCAGGAAAAACCCTAAATAAATCATGTGAGACTGATACCAGGTCCACGTGCCCGCCTGCTACCATCCCTGCTTGTAGGTAGGCTTCATGTATTTTTAAGAGCATGTAGACATTGTGTTCTTCCGCTTTGCAGGTGAAATTTTAAAACCACACTGCGGTATGAAGCAGGCTGCAGCTCCCGAGTCTTCTGAAATCATGTAGTTCTGAACGAAAACAGAATTAGAAACGCTTCCCTGGCCCTGAGGCAGGCTCTGAGCTCATTAGCCGGGATCTTGGAGCACAGGCTTGGGAAGGACCCCTGAGGTCCACAGTCAGGTCCAGCTCCACTTAAGACCTCCAGGGACCCATTTTAGACACACTGGCAACTACTTGCACTAGACTCTGGCTGGGGGCTGGCATGTGCCCTGCCAGGAAGCTGGAGCACCCTTCTCCATAGCTCCAACCATCTCTAACTGTCCCACAGAAGGAACTGAGCTAGACTCTGGTTGGGGTTGAAGGCTGGAAGACCAGGGGTCAAGCCAGAAAGATGGGACTGATCCCTCAGGGTCTTGCAGGTCTCTACTCAGAGAGAGCAGCCAGAAGCCATGGAAGGGCTTTCAACATGAGACACTTGTCTCCATTACTGAAAAGAATGTCTTATTTCTTCCCAGTTTGGGATGGAACTTGGTGCCCAAAGAATTCATACCAGACGGCATGGAAGGATCATGGTCCCTGCTGTCTCCATCTGACCTTTTAAGAATATCCCTGGGAGTTCATGTTGCTTTGACTGATCAGAGCATCTCACGGGCTACATGTCGGGTGTGTGTGTGTGTGTGTGTGTGTGTGTGTGTGAAAGTGTGTGTGCGCATGCCTGTCTTCCATAAACTGGGTTTTGTCCTATTTCTTGGATTTAAGATTTACCTGTCTTGTGCCTCCAGGACTCTTTTATGTGCCGTCCCTGCTATGGCGTCCGACTCTGATAAATGAATTAAACTGGGAAATGTTAATTTGATATATTAACCCTTTCATTTCATAGGGTAATAGCATCTGTTTAGTGAAAATATTCAATCGATATGACGGTCACATTAGTGTATTGACAAGGTGTCTGGACGTGCAGCGCGCAGCGTGGTGTGGCCTCTTGCTGGTCCCTTGGCAAGGTGCAGGTGGTCCTCCCACTCCCGCATCACTGGCCTGTCGGGGTGCAGGCCTCCCCTTTGCCTGTCACCTCCTACGGGGCTGATACACTCTCTAATTTTCCAACAATTGGAACAGAAACCCAGCTGAGAGAAATTAGGGAGCCTTCCAAGGAGCCCAGAAGAAGAGAGGCTGTAGAAGGAGAGAACACGCCCTGGATCAGAGGGCCCGCACAGCACCTGGGCTGCCACAGCGGCTATGCAAATGGCCAGAGCACTTGACCTCAGGACAGAGGCACCTCCTGACGCTGCCACGGGCAGGCAGGGGTTGGAGAGGCGCCTGCAAAGACCCAGGGACATAGGTGCTGAGGTTTTATTTCAAACAGATGGGCTTGGAGTTCCAAGTTTGGGACCACTCAGAACATGCTTTGCTGTCACTTAGGTGTCCAAGGGACATCCACTCAGAGCATGGCAGAGTCATGGGAGAGCCTCCAGGAGCCGGCCTGCAGCAGCTCAGCTCAGCAGGGTGGTCGTGTTTCTGGGAAGGAGCAGGTTGTCCTGCTCCATGAGCACCTGGAATGCTCTGGGCAGAGTGGCCGGAGGAGCAGTCTGGAGCCCTAGTCCCACGGCCCCTGGCTCTTCTAACCTGGACGACTACGGAGCATTTGGAAGTCTGCCAGAGGAGCTCCTGACCCACACTGTGCACGCCAAGCCCCTGCCCCCGGGGCCTGCGGCTCCATGCTTCCCTCGCTTGGGCTGCTGCCCTGTAGGGTCTCTGAGCAGCACCTCAGGAGGCCTTCCCTGAACATCTTTCCCCAAACACCCCTGCCGAATGACTCCTTCCCAGAGTATGTCTGTTCCCAGAACCTGCCACCATCCAAAACTATGCTCCGGGCCTATGTGACTGTCTTCCTTCCGGAAAGCAAGCTCTTTCAAGGCAAGGTCTTTGCCAGTCTCATTTCTGCCATGTCCTCAACTCCCCAAACAGAGCCAGATCCACAGTGGGCACTCAGTAAAAGTGTGCCAAAGGAAGAAGGGAAGTGGCCGTGAGGGCTGAAGCAAGGCTGTCTTGGAAGGGTGGAGCCTGAGAGCTGCAGTGTGTTCATGTGCACCAGCTACACACATATGCATGTACGCATGTGTGTGCTCATGCATGCCTGCGAGTGCACGTGTGCTTGGGCACATGTCCTACCATGTGTTTAATGACCCTGTATTGCCCACATGCATGCATGTCCATGCATAAGTGTAAGTGAGCATGCACACATGTGTGCATATCAAAACACTTGCACCTGAAAGGAGATCCTTTTCATGGCTCTCAGAGAAACATTCCTGACAGAAATTTCAAGAATTTTAGTAATGTGCAAAGGAGAGGAGGAAGATGCAAGACCCAAGATTCAGGTCCAGCGGGTCTGTCCAAAGGAGAAGAGAGACACAATTGTTAAAGACCAATGGAGGGAGGCTTGGTGCTTGGAGGGAGCAGCAGTCAATCTGATTATCTGCCAGGAGTGGATTTCAAGGTGGTGAGGGAGATGTGGGGAGAGGGGGCCTGGGGCAGAGGGTTACTTGGGAGCCAAGGTTTCTGGAGCCTTATTTTTATTCAAGAGCCAACATGAGAGCCCTGTGGACATTAGAGAGGGAAAACAGCACTATTTAAATAATGGCTGAGGACAGGACAGCCAACCCAGGAAAAAACAGTGCCATGGGCCCAGAAGTGGGCTCTTCCTCTTGTAAGGCAGGGCCCGTTAGCACGTCACGGCGCAACCTCTCATGCCTCACTCTGGTTGGGGGTACACACACCCAGAGTGTTGTGTGGAATGAACGCATCCTAAAATTAAAATCCAATAGCTGCTTCAAATAGCTGGTTTTTCAGCTGATCAACGAGGTGGTGGCAGGCTGTGGCCATTTCCAGCTGGAAAACCTCAAATGGCCCGAGGAGCTCCACAGAGCAGTGGTGCCAACACTGGAGGGCCAAGCTGCACTGGGCTGTATGCTTGAAGCTTTGAATTGATTTAAGGAGCTTCATGCACTGGCCTCTTCGATTGCACAGGGTAAACATCATGAATAAAGAAGCAGCAGTAATCCAAGAATGAGAGGAACTGGCTCAAAATGCTGCCCGAAACCAAGAATAGGCAGGGTAATGGAAGTACTGGAAGCCACCCTGACTCGGGGAAAAAACGCTATTAACTTTCCAGCAATTTCTCAGAGAATCAAGACTAAGAAATATTTGTGTTTGTTTATTTTTAGTTTATGTTTTTAGAGCATTATAATTCTACATAGTATTTTTTACTTAAAATCTAACAATCTTAAGAATTCAAAATTCAAGTTTTATTAAAAATCTAAAGCTTGATGCGGATGCCTGCCTGTGTGTAGCCACTGCATTTCATGGGGGGAGGGGAGTCCTTTACCTGGGGAAGAGATTTCTTTTTTATTTGTTAAGGGGAAGTCCACAAGATAAATCACTTTGTTGAAAAGGATGCAGAAGATGGCATAGACTTAACTATTCTCTGTGTTTGACTAATGATTTATAGCAGTGGAGATATTAAAACCAGTTGGTCAGTCTTGCCAGACACAGGGCCAGGGGTATGCATCCCATCTAGGGATGCATAGATAGGATCTATGCATCCCATGAGGCTAATCAGATGAAGTATTTCTTGAATATTAACTATGTGCCTACTGGACACCAGGAAGACCCTGGGAGAGAAAGATAAAAAAGAAGGTAAGAGAAGTTCCTGTTTCCTGGAATAGATCTGACCAATTTGTGCCATTTGATCACTATTTGTAGCAAACTTTAAAGTCTGGGATCAAAATTATTGATACTGAAGACAGATCAAGGAAAAGGGAAAGAGGAGAAATGGAATCAAGAAGAGGAAGGGTGAGTGGTGAGGAGAAGTATGTCCAGAGGTTGGAAAACCGGGAGCAGAAACAGAATGGCCGGCCTCATCAAGAACCCAGAGGGATGCAGGGAAAGGATGTGGTTTCAAAGTGCAGCTCCAGGAGCTGCTAATTTAGACACAGCCTCAGGTCAGCATGGCAATCAATCACAACCTTGGGTTTTGTCCGAATTCAGCTTGGCATGACTGCAGCCTACCTGGGTCGCAACCACCGTGGTTGCCCCTGAGTTACTCTGGTTGGTTTTCCCAGAATGCCACGGAGAGATAAAACCATCACGGCGCATAGAGGGTTACAAGAGCCCTGGAGCCAGGAGTGCGTCTGACTCTGACATAAGCTTGAGATGAACAGGTGTGCAGAGGTGTGGACGAACTCACTTTTCTCCTGACCATGTTACCAGCCCCATCTTTCTGGTCTTGCTGCTGCCCAGGACCTCCCTTCTGTCCGTGGGTCCCCAGTCAGGTTTACTCTGCAGCCTGTTCACCCCTTTTCTTTAGTGTCGCAGATCCACTGGGCCTGGGAGGCTCCAGAACAGTTTGTGCCCCTTATTGACCTTAGCTGAATACCAAGGAGCACCGGAAGGCCTCCCAGAGGGCAAACCATTTTCTACAGCAAGCTAAATATCCAGTAATAATTCAGTCATCGGGTTAGACAAAACAAAGTTTGTGGACATTGGAACTCACATTGATTTAAGAAATTATTCATACCTAAAGTTATAAAATCATTTTCCTCTAAATAATAGATTAAGACCATAGTAAGTTTGTTGTGATCTTTCAGCTGCTCTAATGGGTCTGAGCAACAACATCATGAACAAAGTACAAACTTTGAAAAAAATATTGTCCAACAACCTGAACAACATGCCATCAGAAAGAAACTTCTAACCTTTAATTATTCAAAGACCTGCACAAGTAGGGCAGCCGCTCAGCCAGCAGCTCCTTGCTCTCAATTGCACTGGGAGGCCAAGCGCAGCCTCGTCTTCTTAGATGGAGGCATGAGGTACATAAAAAGGGACATGCAGAGGGGGGGTGTGCTTGCGGGACTTTGATGGCCACTGAACAGAAATAAAAGCAGGAAGTGGAGGCCAGTCGCACAGTGGAGTCCTGCAGGGTTCTCACAGTGACCTCGTGACAGAGCAGAACCTGCACCCATATGACGGGCACCGTCTCTGCTCGCTGCCTCACCAGCCCTAGGATACCTGCGTCCTGCACAAGTGCACGGTGTAGGCACAGATGTCGTGGCCACTTGACAGATGCAGTGACCATCCCAAGAAGCCTGGAGCGGTGTCCCTGTGCCTCTCACCCTCAGGTTGAACAGCTGCCAAAAGCCGTGACATCGATCCCCTGCTGCTCTGCATTCACCTTGCAAATAAATGCCAACAACAAAACTACTCAAAGTAAAAACACCCACAAATAACAGCGTGTCCTTCCCCCTGTGAAGGTAGACAGAGTGAAATAAACGAAGCCCTCAGTCTTTATTGTAGGCTGGCAGGAATCCTGAGACTGTTTGGAAGGCTATTTGCTGGATAGACAATTCGTGTTTTATATATTTTTATGCATTTATAAGGCTCATTTCTGCTGGGGCCTTATGCCATAAAACCCAAGGGAATTGCAATGATTCAGGAGTGAAGATGAAAATCTGAAATGGAACCAGTAGAGTGGTTCAGAAAATGGGCAGAATGAGGAGTAAAACTGGATTTGCCAAGATCGGATGGCACATGAAGGATGGTCCCTGGGCAACTGCTTCAGGTTGCAAAAGAAAGAAGTGATTTTTCAGATGAGAACTAAAGAGGCCATCATGACTTGATTAAGGGGGCTTGTTATGGGGGCATTATGGGGGCTTGTTCCGATTGGGGAGTGGGCTGGCCTGCAAGGACGGCTGCCAAGACTTAGAAGCTGTGCGTTTCCAGACAAAACCAAGGTTTCTGACTTCTCTTAAAGCACAAGCCCACATGAGGTCCCTGCTACCACCTGAGACCTGCTGGAAGGAATCTGCTGGCCTTTCCTCTTTAGACAGTCCATGACCTGTCCTTGACCTCACCGCACCTTTGACCTTCCTGGCCCCTTCACTCATTCACATTGTCCACCAGCCACTGCTAGCCATAGAATCTGCAGTTCCCTCTCACAAATCCAGACTATTCACAAGTGGTCAAGTTGAAGGTCAGACTCTGGCCCATCTAATCTGCAAGTTCCAGTCATCTTTAGTGACTCAGGAAAGCCAAGCCAACACTGGCTTCTGGTAAGATCTCTCTCCCTTCAAATGCCCTCACCATAGCAGTCTTAAAATGCAAATCCCTGCCCCCAATCCTTTATCCTTCCTCATCAAGGTGTGGGGGTCTCCTTCTCTTGGATCTGGACTCCGGGGGCTCTGTGACTTCTTGGATAGTAGAACATGGTGGAAGGGATGCTCTGCTACTGTGTGATATAGTCTGAGTGTGCCCCTCCAGGACATGTGTGGATAGCACAGTCCTTAGGGTGGTAAGAGGAGGAGGTGGGGGGATTTCAAGAAGTGGGACCTAGGAGAGGTCACTGGGGGCACTGCCCTTGGAAGGATTCATGGAATTCTCATGGGACTCTGAGTTAGTTCTCTGAAGAGTGAGCTGTTAAAAACAGAGCCTTTCCCTGTGCTCTGACTTCCCATTGCACCATGGCATCTCTTCTTCTCACAAGTACTCCCAAGTTGTGATGCCATTTGCCATGAGGTCCTCACCACAGCAGAGTTGATGCCAGAACTATGCCCTTGAACCTCCAGAACTGTGAGCTAAATAAACCCATTTTCTTTACAAAGAACTCAGCCTTGGGTATTTTGCTATAGCAATGGAAAACTGACTAGTACAATTTCCAGGCCAACCTTAAGAAGCTGGCTATTAGCCGGGCGTGGTGGTGCATGCCTGTAATCCCAGTGACTCGGAAGGCTGAGGCAGGAGGATCGAGAGTTCAAAGCCAGCCTCAGCAACTTAGCGAGGCCCTAAGCAACTCAGTGAGACCCTGTCTCTAAATAAAATACAAAATAGGGCTGGGGATGTGACTCAGTGGCCAAGTGCCCCTGAGTTCAATCCCCGGTTCGGTTCCAAAAAAAACCAAAACAAAACAAAAAGAAACTGGCTATTTCCACTGTCTATCTTTTGGAACACTCACTCTGAACTCAGTACCCATGATATGAGGAAGCTTAAACCACCTCATGGAGAGACCCATATGCGGAAAATTTAGCTAGCACTAACGTGCTGCGTGAACGAGGCATTTAGGAAGTAGATCCCACAAGTATTATTGAGTCTCCCCAGCTTGCTGTATTCACTAAGCCCTGACCAAATTTGAAATTCATGAACAAAATGAATGGCTGTTGTTTTCAGCCAAGAAGCTTTAGAAGGATTTGTTACGCAGCAATCAGTACACAGAACACTGCCCCCTCAGTCTGAGCCTGGAAAAGCTGTCCTAGTGGGTGGGTGTGAACTAGGCAGGGAGTGCCCTGCCCGCAGTCCCCTGTCGTCCTCACCTGGCCTATGTGCCTTCGGGACGGCCATGTTCATCACCCGTCCTCCATCCTGAGGTTTGGGGGGAGAAGCAGTGAACCTGCAGATCCCCGATTCCGAAGGGGTGCTGGAGGTCAGACTGTCCGTGTACTCGTTAGTCCCTGCCGTCAACTGTTCGGATGACGTGTCTGAGATGAAGCACTCTGTGATGGTGAACTTGGCATGCCTCAGCTGCTCTTCCATCTTGGCGTGTTCGTAGGCCCTGGCCAGTTCTTCGTAAGTGGAGGAGGCACTTTCTGTGGAGACCATGCTGCTTCTTGCTCGATCTACACCGCGAGAAAGAGAAACGAGACGGGTGACTCATCATCCCAGTGTGAACCCACGGGATGACCCTCCCTGGCTTCTGGCCAGTTCTTCCAGATCAGAGGAGGAGGATCTGGCAGGAGTCTCGGCTCTTTGACAGAAGATTCTGCCTCTGCCACTCTGAGGGAGGCCAGCCTCACAAACCTCAGCAAATTCAGCTCAGGCAATCTCTGCTTCAGCTGAGGCCTGAGTCAGCTGTCTCCGCTCCGGACATTTCCATAAATAAGTAATGCATCCCCTTACAAAGCGCTGCTTTTATTGAACACTATTTGGAATGTGGTGTCAATGAGCTGCAGTACCCGGCTCCCTGCTCTGACTTGCGAATCGATCTGGACCTTAGAGACTCTTTAATTGGCATGGATGATTTAAGCTCTGTAGTTCAGCTCCTCAGGCCTCGGCTTGGGAACCTGGATGTGAGGATGCTTAGAAATGATGTGACTTTACACAGAGATTGGCCAGGCAGAAGTGTCCCTGATCCCTGGGACTCATCCTTTGTTGTGGCACTCTCCATGGGGACCAGGAAACATCCTGGACAAAACCCAGCGCGAACTTGCCTTCTAACTGGGCCATATCACCTTGGTCAGAGAAACCTCCGCATGTTAAACCTACTAAAAAAGTTTTGAAGTCACCTCTGTGGAACTCTGAGAATCTTCTAAGAGAAATAACAGACATAAAAATAAATTCTCACGGCGATGCTCCTCCTTTGGAGCTCTGTTTTTGAAGTGTATCATCAAGAACAAAAGAAAAATGAGTATTAAAATTTCCTACAGCTATTAGGTTCACATATAATTTCTTTTCAGAATTGAAGGGGGGTGGGGTGGGCAACACGCTGCTATTATTAGGCCCTGTCTTCTCTCAGAAGTGAAATCTCGGTGGCTGATGCCACAGGCCAGATGACTTACCTTATAATCAAGCCCTGCTTAATTGTCAAACGGATCAGCCCTCGTGCTCCATAGAGGCTGCTGTGACCTTGTCATGCAGCTTCAGGTGTGGTGTCTCAATCCCCGAGTGGGGACTGGGTCGGATGCCCTCCGAGTGTCATCAGCAATTATGGCAATTGTGTGGGTGAAAATTTAAAAACGCCTATGTTTCTCCCAGGAGGTGGGAACTAGAAGGCGAGAGCAGCATGGGTGTGATACCAAGAGCTAACCTTTCGGTTTTGCTTTGCAGAATTCCCTAGGCCTGCACTCGGGAAATGCCACACGGTTCTACTGGGACCTGTTAGGGAACAGCCTGACAGTTTGAAAGTGACTTTCGGAAGGGCATAAGCAGGAGTAAAGGAGACCCTCTCTCCCCTCCCCAAGAAGCCAGGGAAGCCCATGCTGTGAGCAAGGCTGGGTCCTGCCGGTCCTCAGGGACTAGGGGCACGTGCAGGGCCATACCTGTGTCTTGTGAGGGGCTGACGCTGTAGCTGTCACTCTCCTTGTCCACGGAGCCCGTGGCCCTGGGCGTCGGCAGCCTCCAGTCTGTGGTAAGGGTGTGTGCTGAGATGGTGGGGTGGGGTCTGTTGAGGGTCCACTGGCTGGCGTACCGGTTTCTCGCCGCGGGCCCAGCCTTTGCGTTCCTCCTGGTGGTGGGATCTGTGAAGAGCCAAGGACCACGTCTGTTTGTCTCCAGGGGACTGTGGTCAGCTGGAGGACAGTGCTGAGGGCAGCCGACCCCACCCCCTGGCTTTGCCTGTCCGGGGCACTCACTCTTCCCTCTCCCAAGGCCCGCCATATGCATCAGATTCTAAAGTGTTTTTAAAAGCCACATGGGGGAAAGAATGTTTTATTTGGAGACCAAAGTGTAGATTTGGGTCTTCTCCTGGCTCTGGATGACTTTCCCACCTGAAGTTCACGTCACCTTTCTGAGAAGCAGCACCTTCTGCAAAGTCTGCCTGAACTGGACTGCAAAGTCTCCCTTCCTGAAGGGCCTGACCTGGAGGAGTTATTACCAGTTAAACCGTGTCCCCCCAAACACAGGTCCACATCCTAACCCCAGTAGCTCAGCATGTGGTCTTATCTGGAGAGGGAGCCACTGCAGATGCTACTGGGGAAGACGAGGCCATACTGGAAGGGTGACCCTAACCTAAGGTGATGGCTGTCTGTGTAGGAACAGGGGACAGCCCAGGTGTGGGGTGCAGCCGGGGGGCTGGTGGTAGACGCTGAAGCAGTGCAGCGTAGACAAGCACAGCCGGGACTGCCAGCCACCTGCCGGCAGCTAGGACCGGCCAAGGGAGGGTCTCCCGGGTGGGCATCAAAGGGAGCCTAACCTTGGGGACACCAAGGTTTGGGGCTTCCATCTGCAGAACTGTGAGGCCATCAATTCCTGATCTTTGAAGCCACCCGGTTTGTGGTGGCGATCCTGCAGCCCTAAGAACCTCATGCCCACGTCCCCTGCACTCCCGTCTGCGTTTACCTTGGCTTCAGCTAGAGCTGCGCTGTTCATCTACTAAGCTGCACAGTCCTAAGGCAGAGGGCCACGCACTCCGTCCCAACGTTCTCTTAGCTCCTCTGCATGGTAGCACATCTCTCCAAGGGAACCGTCTGAACCTGGACTGGGATGACTTGGAATATCGAATGTGGAGGACAAAGCGTTTGGGGCTGTTTGGATTTCAAATGTCTACCATTTGCAAAAATGCAAAGGGTCCACAGGCTGCTGCCAGACCGGCTGTTTTAAATCTGGAACCACAGGCAGCAAGTCGATGGGGGAGGGGAGGCAGCTGAGCTCTTAGCTCAACTCTGGTGAGCTAAGAAAATGAATGTTCTAGTAGCCAAGAACGTGGAGTGGACCACGGTGCTGCCGCTCTGGAGGTTTAGTTACCTGGAGAGACTTTTCTGGGGCTCCGGCCTATAGACAGCCAGGGTCCGACAGGGGGGAGGCTTTTCCACCTCTGAATTCTGTTCCTCAAAGGGGAATATTTTTGCAGTTTTATTTCGAGGTGGCCTGGCCTCTTCTGAACACAGCGGTCTGTTCTCTGCTCAGCACAAATGCAGCAGCTTCAAGGAGAAAAGCTGAGAGGGTCACTGCCAAGCGTGCGGCAGCTGCCCTGGCCTGGCTACCTACTCTCCTGAGCCTGTGCATCTGGCGGGGCAGGGCAGGGACAAGGCTCTCAAGATTTACCATGGGGCCCACAGTGTCTCTGGCACACAGATCCTAAGGAATTCCTACAGCTTTGGGTCCCCTCATGGATGGGCAGCGGCAGCTCAGAGACACGTGACCCAGCTATGGGTGATTCCAGTGGCACCCTAACCTGCCGCCTTTCAGTTCTGATAGTGCCTGTTCCTCTACCACAGGTGGCCTCCTCCTGGGTACGTGTTAGCACAGTCTGAGTGACAATGGCTTGCTCATAGCAAGTGGGGACACGAGAGGCTGACACTGGGGAGTGGTGAAATGACTTTCTTTTTAAGTGGAAGAATTGCCTCTTTGCAAGTTTCTGGCTATTGGACTCTGAACCAATTCATCATGCTGTGATACCAGGAGGAGCTCTCAGCAGAGCCAGATCGATGTGTTTTAAGACGTCCTGGGTCGTCAGAAGCCTGTCTTGGTGCTCACTCTCTGGGGCATTGATTTTCTAGCACATTTCATCTCTTACTTGCAAAATTCTGCAGAAGATTTTATTGGAAGATGTTCTTGGCCGTGATTAGAATGCAAATGAGTTCTGCTCGAGTGCCCAGCCCAGCCCTCTACACAACAAGGTGTGAAGGCTAATCGTGTTTCTGTGGCTGTTAGGAGAGAGGTCCTCAGCGAGACAGGGACACAGTCAGGGTCGGAGGCTAGATGTCTTGCAGGCATATCGACTTGGTAAGTGGAGCTTAAATAAGTGCAGCTTGTTATTTAAATGCTAATGAATCTTTTCCAGAAAATTACCCAGTCCCTTACGTAAGTTTTGAGAGGCCTCATTTTTATTCTTCTTTAGGTTTCTTGCAGCTACAGCTGCAGATCATTCTGGGCAGGTTTTCTCCTGGCACAGATGTGGGTTGGGGGTGGTTTGGTCCCACAGCTGTTTCTTCCAAACCCCACCCCTGGCCTGAGTGGTCTGCCCTTGAGTTAGCTCCCAGTGGTGGAAAGGGGTCTTCCCAGTCACAGCCCCTTTCCTCACTGAGGTCCCCTACTTAGAACATTCCACAGGAAAGTCACACGTCTGCTTCTATTCCAAGTCGGAATCTTCTCAAGCTAATTTTGTCCATTCTTTCTTTTTCCTACATGAGGATGGCGTTACCAGTAGTCAGATGATGTTGAAAATAAAGGCTGTTACATTAGTTCCATGAAGTGCGGTCCCTACCCTCTTCTGGCTGAGCAGGTGACCTGGAGTGGAGGCTGCCCTGGGATGTGGGCCACGAGAAGGCTGGCACATTTCTTTCATCATCAGGTATTTGGAGCCCTTATTTTGTATCTGAACTTAACTCTAGGATTGCCTCTGAGATAGTGGCTCAGTTGCAATTGTCACTTAGATTCCTTCTGGCAGAGTCCTCGTGTGACATACGAGCTCACCCAGTAAACGAGTGTGTATGTTGGGATTAACTGGCCTGCGCGGATGACACCTTCCATGGAAAGCCCTGGTGATCAAGTGCCAGTGAGTTAGCCAGTAGGGGTGTAAATCGCTCTGGGCCTTTCAACACTGCATCTAAACCTGCATTCAGTTCTGCCCATTGAATCGAATTATTTTAATGATCCTGAATTTGGGATAAGAGGGGATTTCGTGGGTAATAGGGTTACAAAACATGTCATGTGTCCTGTGATCACTGTATTAATCTGCTCTTATCCCCTGGTCTTGGTTTCCATGTCTTACAGATGCCAGAACTTAAGTTTTACCAATTGTCTCAGAGAGAAGGAGGATGGGTAGATCTTCCCTCATGTAACCAGCCAACATTATAAAGGGTGTGGGACATGTTGGAACACTGGCCACGCCTCGCCCACACCAGGCATCTCCCCCAGGACTCTCCCTGGTACTATTCTGGGAGGTGGAGTATATTTTTTTTCAAAATCTAGATAATGAAGATTTAATCAATGCTGTAAACTTTTTTATAAGGTCCCTTACATAAAATGATGTTGTATTTCCACATAACCTATGCACATACTCCCATACATTTTAAATCACCCCAAGATTGCTTATCCTGCCTAATGCTGAGTAAATGCTATTTAAATAATCACTTTATGCTGTACCATTTAGGGAATAAGCTAGAGTTGGTGGGGTCCACAGGCGTAAGTCCCACAGATGCAGTGGGACTTACGCCTGTGTGTAACTCAGTGTGTGTCATTACGTGAGGTCAGTGCTCTTGTTCACACCCCTCCCACATCTCCTTCGGATGGTGTCCTCTCTTGCATCCCCCTTGGCTGAGTGTGGGCTTTGGGTTGGGTTGCCTGGGTCAGAAGTCCTGTTTCATTACTCACTGGCTGTGTAACTCTGGCCAAGTGTCCGTATTAGATGGACCTGCTCCTCTCAACCCTGCCACCTTGACTTGAGTGAAATGAACACACTAGAGCACCCCAGGCACAGAGGGGGGCTCAGCAGACCACCGGCCTTGCTCGTGACGCCTGAGCAGCAAACAGCATGGGGGGGCGGAGCACAACCTGACTGTCCTGGGAGATGGTGGCGGAAGACTTGAGGGGCTGCAGGAAATGCCCATTAAAAATCACAGAACTGGAAGCTAGAGAAAGCCCACGCTGGACGTGTGGGAGAGCAGCGGCCCCGTGCCCCCTTCATTTCCCAGTTCAGTGTCACACACACTGCTCCTGCGTCCAGGGATCAAGACCTGTGGCCCAAACTGTCCAGGAAGATGGCGTCCGTACTGGACACCGCAGACTTGTTCAGGACGTGTTCCACGTCCTGGCCAACACGGTGTCGCAGCTCTCTGCCCAGTCCCTACGGTGTACTAGGCACTTAGAGTAACTCGGATGATCCAGAGTGTGCAGGGGGGGCCTGAAGGCTCTGTGCGAACACCAGGCCACTTTTATGAAGGACTTGAGCTCCCTTGGATTCTGGCATCCTTGGGGGTCCTGGAACCAATATCCCCTGGATACTGAGGGACAACTATATATCCTGGGTGCTTGGTAAGTGCTCGGTGTATGAATGAATGAACGAATGAATGAACGAATGAACGATTTCCAGGTAAATATGACCAAAAGGTCAAAACTAATATGTATCATTTCACATGTCTTCACACCTGTGCATGTTTTGCAAGTAGAAAAAGTGATCTGCAGTCTCCTCGGTAATGACCTCGTTGGCAGGCATGCGGGGAGGAAACCATGCATGTGTTAAGAGACACCCGCTGCTGGGTGAGCATGTACTGATCCACTGAACAGACCTCAGGAGATGGACAGGGAGTGAAGTTTTTTGCCCAGGTCCCAGGAAAGCTAATTTTTCTTTTCCATTCATTTTCTGATTTCATAACTTGATAATAGATCAGTCAATACATTTCAATACTGTGGATTATGATGGACACTTAAGCTGGGGTTCTACTCATGTTCTTGTCCCAATCCTAGCCACAATGTCTGATGCTTCAGTAGGACTTGGGCAATCGATTCAGTTCCCCCTTTCTTTCTTGTGCACCTTCCAGCTGGGCTTGGGACAAGGATGTGAATAGAACCTGAGTTTAAGTATGCACGATAATCCACAGGAGAGACCAGGGAGTCCTAGAAGACGTAGCTGAGGGATGTGTTTTTGCACACTGGAAGAGGGAGATAGCAAGTTGCCATTTCTCCTGTCCTCATACTAAGAATTTGTTGGCATTCTCTGGCAAGCTAATCAAAAGTTTAGAAATACAACTTTTGCAGTGCAATCATTCTAGTGCGCAAAAAGCACATGTTAGATCCTCTTATTAAAAAGGACGAATTCACACAATGGCAGCATAATCCTAACATACAGAATAGAATCCTAATGTCTTCATAGTTGAGGAAATCGGAATGCAGCTGTCTCCTGGCATCTGTAGGACTGCTTCCAGGACCCTGTCCTTTGCTACTAAAATGTGCTGATGCTCAAGTCCTTCATATAAAAGGGCTCAGTGTTTGCATACAACCTACATACATCCTCCTGTGCACTTTAGATCATCTCTAGCTTGCTTGCAATTCCTGTAAGGTAAATGCTGTGTAAGCAGTTGTTATACTGCGTTGTTTAGGGAATAACCAGAAAGAAAAAAATGTCTGTGTTTATTTGGTACAGGAGAAATCTATTTCTCCAGATGTTTTTCATTTGTTTCTGGTGCATACACTGATGCAGAACCCACAGATGTGAAGGGCCAGCTGCAGTGAGAACCTCTCCACAGGACTGAGTTAGTGCCGGTGTGACATCTGGCAGAGTGGCAGGCTCTGGGGCACAGGAAGCAAGCAGGGAGCTGGGCTCGGGAAACTCCACGGTTGTGCACCTGCTATGAGACCAGGCACCCAATGTTACTACCTCTTAATTTTTTTTTTAATTTAGTGAAAAAATAATCCCAAGGATGTTTTTCAATAGAGTATTCTGCAGATGATAAATGAACAGCTTCATTTTTCAGGGGAGGGTGGGAATCAGAGACTGTCATGTGAACCTGAGTAGCTTTGCCTGGAGTTAGCAAATATTGTTTAATGAAGTTCACCACAAAGGACAGAAAACAGTGTTCTCTTGGCTGTGGTGTTCTGTGCGACCATCCAGTGGAACCTGGGAGAAGACCCAGCACTTGGGAATGAAGCACCAACAAGAGGTTGGCTTGGGAGGACCTATAGTCAGCCCTGCTGTTTGTCCCCCCCACTTTCTCTCAGCACTTGCCTGGCCACTCACTGAACCTCGGGGCTGCATTGGTCCCCAACATGCTACCGTCTCTGGGCTTCCCTCCTGCTCCCTCAGTGGCCGGCTGCTCCTGCTCCACCTCTGACCTTGGCTCCTGCCTGCATCTCCATGGAGGACTTCCCAGAGGACCCTGCTCCAGGACACCCCTTCTGTGGCTGCCACATCCCACAGGCTCTCCATGTGTTCATTCTGTTCCATTTCTCTGTTGCCTACCTGCTCACCCTTAGCCTGCCCCCACGGCATGACATGAATGTATTTCTGCATTTTGCTCATGCAAGTGACGTATTCCTGTGGCTGAGCACTGGGCCATGTATGCAGAGCAAAACCTGAATAAACAGTTCCAAATGCAAATGCATGATTTCTTCAACTTCCCCTACAGGCTCACCACCTCACAGCCAGGAGAGGTTCATAAGCATGGGGCTGCCACTCACCGTCCTTAAACGGATGTACACTTTCCGCCTGGGACTCAGACCCATGTCTCTGTTATGTTTTAAATGCCACCAAAGCCACTTCTTATTGTTCTGGGGCTTCCTGATCATGCAGTTGGAAGGTCTCAGTGCTTCTATGTCACCTCCTCTTCTCCCCCTTCACTCTCTGTGACCAGCCCTTGGGCATTTCTCTGCCCACTGCACACAGAAGGGGAGCTGAAACTGCTTGCTATGTGTTTACCCAGCAGAAGGAACTGATGTGCTGTGAGACTTGCAGGCTGCAGGGAGCCTGCACAGTGGTGCACAAGGGGCAAGGGGAGGCAGACACTTCCTCCTGCCTCCTCCAGGGTAACACTCAGGAGGATGTTGCACACATCAGAATCATTGGAGGTTGTTCAAATGCAGATTCCTGGGCCCCACCCTAAACCAACTAGACCAGCATCAGGCCAGAATTTCCAGGGTGGAGCGCTGGGATATCATACTACAGGTACCTTGGGTAATTCCTACACAAAAGGCGGGAAACACTGCTGGGGGCATCTGTGCTGTTCTGCTTCTACTGTCCTTGCTACTGCTTCCAGCGGCTTCCGTGTGGATGGAGCTAAGGAACTCGGGAGCCCAGAGTTCCTGGAAGTCCAATCCTTTCTGGGTCTACAGCCTTCCCTACTGAACAGCAGAAAGTGGCTCAGAAACCCACCAGAGCAGCACCCTAGAGCCAGTCCCGATGGAACTCGGAGGGGAAGCCATGGGCTGGACGATGTCAAAGGCTCCCAACGTTTGTTTAGGAGCAGGGCTTGCAGACAGCCCTGGGCAGACTACCTCACTCAGGGCCCATTAGCATCTGCAGGAAGTACTGCTGTCCTCGAAGAAGGAAGCAGGTGAGGACAGACAACAGGGAGAGACAAGGACTTCTTCAGCATGTTCCTAAAAACACCATAACAAATGGATTTCCACACGGGGTGAAACTCTGCTTTACATCACAGGGTCATCTTGTGAGGGAGCCCTCTGCTCTTCCTGAGTGCTTTACAAGCTAGAATTCATGAAGAATAGCTTCACTATTATAATATTTCTTTCTTTCTAATGATAGCACACTACTCTAAGAATCCACATTTTCTCAAAGAGAGTGTTTAGAGATTTAAAAGCTAGACATCAAAGCCTCCAAAATGATTATAATCAGGACATCAATATCTCAGTCTTTAAAGAGATTTAGGAAGAGTTTCAATTATGAAGAAACAAGAATATCTAATTAATAAGCTCTAGAAACATATTAGAGGATTTAACTTCATGGCAGTAATTAATTTCCATATATTATGGATGCAAATATAAATAACTAAAACCAACATAATCTCCGGATTAGCCAGAACTATAATTTTTTTCTCAGTGTGTTCAGGAGAAAGAACACAAGCTTTGGGGACAGACAAAGCACAGTTGAATCTTGGTTTCACTGATTTTACATGGGCAGCTTTTGCCTAACTTCTCTGAGACCCAGAGTAAAATGGGGAGTCTGATCCAGCTGTGAGTGGGTCCATGCAGAACTGTTACCAAGAAAACACACATGATGTCACCTTTTCCTCCCAAGTCCAGCGATGCTGATCACCCCTTTCCCTGTGTTGTCTACATTAAAAAAAAATAAGTTGACGAAATTTCTAGCATTTTTCCCATTACACCAATACCAAGAGTTTCAGGCTTCAACTGACATGATTCTAATAATAGCTGGGATCAAACATCCCTCTCCACCAGAGGCCTCATCGTGTCTGTTTCTTAGGCACGCAGGGGAAAAGCCCACACCTTCATCTGCTGGGGACAGAGTGTCAACGCCTTTGGCATTGGTAACACCACACATTGCACACGCGCTGGACCACTCACTCGTTCCTGGCCGAGCATCCGAAACGTCCACCAAGGGCCCGGTGGCCTGAGACACTGATTGGTAGTGGACTGTGTGAGTCACCGTCAGGGACTTCTGTTTAGCTGCCTCTCCAAAATCAGCATCGGTCAACAGGACTGTGGAGCGGTCATCTGCAGAAGAGCAGGAAGACACAGAGCCGGCACATTACCTTCTGGTAAGCCACTCCTGGCCTTTGCTTTCCTTGGTGACTTGTGATGGTAATGATGTCGCTAACGGTGACCTCATCTAAAGTGACAAAGATGACAAAGCACTGAAGCACCCAGAAGCTCGGGGCCAGCTTTGGAGCCCGAGTCAGAGAACGGTCAACGCACAGAGGAGCTTCTCCCCTCTCCCAGGGCTCTGTTTCTTTTCATTTAGCAAGCATTGTGTTGTCGTTGCTCTCTGGTAGAGTTTTGGGTTTATGTGTTTGTCAAAATCTGACCTGAGACACTGTCACGAGGCCAGCACCGCTCAGAGACGCGGCTGCCTGGAAATGGGCCCCGCTGCCTGCCGGGGGCTCTGTCCGCAGTGCTAGGATAACATCACTGCCTCTCTACCCAGCCTGGCAGAGTGTGGAGGGACAGAGCAGAGAACAGCTAGTCTTCAGAACTTATCGATTCCTCTACTTTAAAGGACTTGGGGCATGCTCCTTTTCTTCCCACCTCTTCTGAGATTTAATTACTCAAGTGCATGCTTTAATTGACTTCAAAAATGATTCACTTGTCAAATTTCCCTAGTCCTATGGGTGTAGGCTCTTGAAGGCTAGAGAAGCAAGAGCCTGGGATCAGGTGAATCCTGCAATCTCAGTGCTCAGAGAAGCAGCAGCTGCCTGGGCTGTGTGTCCTGATTTGATTAGCTCAGATTTGCATGACTTTGTTGTGATAACTTTTCATACTTACACAGCTTTTATTTTATTTTAAGGACAACTGGTTAGGTTATATGGATCTTCCATACATTTTCAAGGACTGCAGCCCGAGAGGATGTTCATATGAATTCATCAGCCAGTGGGGCCCTGCCACAGCATGCCTGGACACCAGAACGACTTTGCGAAAGTCGTAAACAGCACAGCGAGACTGCTGTGCCCAAAAAAGGCTCTGAACAGAGTGAACCTTGCAAAATCCAATTATTCAGGCTCCGGCAGGGAAGGAAAGGAAAGCCTCTTGAAGTTAGAATCAAATTTCTTGGCACAGAACTGAGGAAAGGCTGCCAAGATGTCTGTGAGCATCCAGCGGGTGGTGCAGCACAGGTTGGCATCCAGGCGGGCACCGGCGCCCAGCTTGGAGGCCTGGCCCCTCTGCTGCCACTCAGCCCCTCAGAGAGGGTGGGCTGTCCACAGAGATGGCTGCTCACAGCGGAGCTGGCCCCAGAGCCCCCACCTCTACATTGGTTTTTCATTAATAACAGGGACGCCTTGCGGTTTCTGATGGGCAGCCTGGTGAAGGGCACACACCGATCTGCGGGCCTGGTTATAAACCTAGAGTGGGACCTTCCAGGCACCTCCCTGGTCATGAGGTTAACCATTCACTCAGGCCTGAAATCAATGACAGTCTGATCTTGGCTTCTTAGAGCCAGAGCCCAGAGCATTTTAAAGAACAGTTCTATTTTTCCAATAATTAGAAACTGCCATCGACCCACTGCCTGGCATCGCCAGGAGGTGAGTGACTCTTGGTGATAGATGATCCTGTGCAGATCGTGATGCATCTCTGCCCACAGGTCATCGTGCAGAAGTGACTGGCACACTCTGGTTGTGAAGCCAGCGAAGGCTAGCTCCCGGGGAGCCACACATCACTCACAGGATCAACCCAGCTGTCTGTCTGAAGAGCTATCTGAAAATCTAACAGGGCTAGAGCAGAGCACTCAGAAAATACCTCAGCCATGTTATGTAACCACTGTGATCCTTGACAAGCTGCTACCCTTTCTACATCATGGTTATGAAAGTGGCACCTTTGTCATATATTGGTTGCAAGGGTTCAATTAAATGATGCTCATAAAGTACTTAGAAAAATACATCATCAGAAGCATGACCTTTAGATTTTTGAGCTGATTCTTCCAAGGACATTTTAGTTTTAATGCTCAGTCTAATGAGTTAAATAAAAGAGATTCCATGCATGTAGGATGACATGACCTGTGTAACTCTGCATCATGCACAACCAGAAGAATGAGTTTTACTCCATTTATGTATGATGTGACAAAATGCATTCTACTGTCATGTACAACTAATTAGAACAAATATTAAAAGTTAAAAAAATAGAAGGGATTCCAGGTATACCACTGGAGAAAAGAAGAATCAAATAAAAGCATGTGGTTCATCCTCACTGAGCGAACTAACAGGATCTCCTTCATTGTAGGCCCAGTGGGGCCTCCCCAGACAAGGGGGGGATTTAGTACTTAACTGAGCCAGTTGACTGAGGGCCACCTTGGACTTGACCAATGTTTCTCTAAGTGTTGCATGCCCAAACCAAATGCAAATTCAGGGAGGGAAGCTCAGGCCTTCGGAGTTAGGACCCATTAGGTCAAGATGGCCTCTGACCGGTGGGGCAGGGGAGGGGTATGGGCCACAGAGGAGACAGTCTGCCCACCTGGCCTCCTTCCACTGCTCTCCTGGCAGGAGGTATCTGAAATGTGCCAGGAGTCACGCAGTGGCATCCAGACCACAGGAAAGGGTTGCCTGGTGCTCAGTGCCAGCACACAGCGTCCAAAGCAAGCACAGTTTGAAACTAGGCAGCCTCCACATCTGCCTCCCATCTGTTCTGTTTCCCTGGGTTCTGGAAAGCTTGATGTGACTGCTTAGGTGAGGGTCCTCGGAGGCAGCCTGATGCTGTTCAAGCAGGTGGCACCAGCCTGTCACTGAAGGAGGATGGCATGGTGGTGACACAAGTAGCCAGGCAGGGACCCTGGCCCTGCAGCTGACTGTGTGGCCCTGGCCAGCTGTGTGAACCGCTCCATATCTCGGTATGAAGGCAGTAGCTTCCCCAGCTGGCGGGAAGATTACACTCTGCCATGCACTGAGGTTGAAGTGCTTATAAAGATAGATGGTGCCGGGGGCTCTGGATCAGCCTCAGCCATCCTTCTGATTGCCACTGAGCATAAAGAAGCTGGGAAGAGTCAAGACACCTGGGTGGCTGTCCCCAAACGGTGGGATCTTGGAGCTGGGCGTTTCCAAAGTCCAGGATGCTTATGGGGTGCTGGGAAGTAGGGCAGACACCTGCGCGAGGGTGTTTCCTTGTTTGAATGTTAAGTATAAATGCTTATTTAACAAAAGCTGGCCCCAGCAGAGACAATGAGGAGAGTGCAGAGTGGATTTCCAGGACAGGGCTTCCCCGTGTGGGCCTTCCGGGTTTATTTGATTACAGATGTTTATTCTCTGGAATAGCATCAATATCCTCCCTGAGAAAGGCCCAAAGCGGATCAGAGTTGGGGGACTCCCACCCCAGGTGACCACTGTCTGCTGATTTCCCCCACGTTTGCTGGTACTTATTCTTGTCCACCTCTGCACGTCTGGAGCCCCGAAGAGGTTCTGCTGTCGAATGTGCTGCATGGTTTGGGTGCTGAGGAGGCTGGAGCAGTCTCATGGAGGGAAGAGACAAACGGGCACTTACCAATGGTCTCCATGGTGTCTCTCTCCTCAATCAGCAGCTGAGCCCTGGGTATGTCGATGTGCATTCTTAGGGTCTGCTGCTGCTTGCTTAAGGTATCTGACGTCCGAGTATTCTTACTGGGAATAAAAAAGGGAGAACACATTAACAGATCCAGTCCCTATAAATTACGCCCAGGCGTGCCTGCACACCATCTTGGTTTATTTGTACCTATGCAAAGGCCCTGGGGGTGAAGATAGGGGAAAAACATATGTGAGATTTTTTTCGTTATTCAAGAGATATTTATTAATGTTAAATTTCAGCAAAAGAGATTCTGAAAATACAAACTGTCAATAGAGATTGGTTCAATATCAATAGAACCTTTAGAGATTTTTCCATTTCTTATGTGTAAAAGATTAATGAAACAAATGAAAAGTGATTTTAAAGCCTATGATGTTTTCATTGGTCAGATGCAAGATATCCTAGAGATGGCAAGGGAAGGCGTGTGCCCCACCCGGTCCTCAGATGGGGTTCTTACTAACGGATTTGCACTTAAATGTGGTGCCAGTTTATTTTTGTTCTAGTAACAAATCACAAACCTTGTTAGCTTCTCTGATGTTAGTTTCCCTAACGAATAATGCATTTGGAATAGGAAAAAAAAAACCCAATTACTATAATAATTTTATCTCAAGATTTGTGTACCAGAAAATTACTCTTGGAGTACACTGTTCTCCAGAAGTAAATGAAAATAGGTGGTAAAACTGCATGCTATAATCATGTTCAGTTACAGCCTGCAGTTAAAAGAAACTCCATGTTGTGCAGCGATCTAAGAAAGCCCATAAGGTCTTAATTAGCAATCCACATTAGGAGGCTGGCTGTTCAGTCTTGGCAAAATGCTAAGAATTTCCTAGATGTTAAACTAATGTTTACTGAACCCTCCCCAACCCCTGCTAAGAAGCATCAATCATTTGGATAATTTGATCCATCAATGGCATCCATGAATCTGGCTCAGTGATCCTCAAAATCTCTTTGGAGAAGCATTTCTGGTGGCCTGGTCACTTGGTTCGGTGATGGTTTACCTCCACCTTGGCTACTTCCAGTAGAGAAGGAGAGAGGTCTCCACCGTGAGCCTCGAGTGCTTGTCACTGAAGCCAGGCGAGAGTTCAGCGGGGAGCCCCGCGCTCTGTCTCCACAAGCCTTCCTCATCCCTCCTGAACCACGTGGCTCAGGGAACCTCAGTAATCCAAAGGTCAAGTTCACTTAAGCTTCCCCTCCCTCGGATGCCTGCCTGCCGAGTCCCTGGTTGGTGTTCCGGAGGTTTTACGATACCTCTGTCTTCATCTGATTATGATCAAAACATCCCAGGAACAAGACACCTTCTGAAAGGCGCACCTGCCTCAGCAGACCTGATCTGGAACCAGATTTCCGCTCTGCAGTGGAGCAGCTGGGTTACCGGCTTGTGTCATGCTCATTATGCACAACCCACATCCAAGCCCTGTGGCCTGATTTTTCACAGGGTCCCTCTATACTCTTTTAAATTACTTAACCAACTCCTCATTTTATTGGTGAAAATTTTAAAAAAAAGAATGCAAAGACTCAAATACTTGTAGAAAATGAGGAGCACGGGGGCTGTGCTCAGACAGGCTACATTTCCCAAACACATATGGGGGACTCCTCCTCTGTGAATATCCGAAAGATCTGTTTAGAAACTCCACTGGGGACTTGAGCTTGTCCTTGTACCAAAAATAGAAGTGTGAGCTAGTTCCTTCTGCTCATCATGAATAGTTATGAGGCAGCCCCGGGGCTGCTCTATTAAGCAACTATGACCGGCGAGCACCGGCTATTCTTAAACAACAGCGAGGGTCTGCTGTCAGACTGACACTGGAAGCACGCTCAGTGCCTGCTGTGGGCCACCGCGGCTGGCACGAGGACGCAACATGGTGACACCTTAGGAACAAGGGCCACGGCAGCTGGAGGTGGAGTCCTCCTTCCTCTCCGGGCAGAGTGCCGCCAGGCCCCACAGAGGAGGGCCAGAACACAGGCCAGGAGCCTCCAGATGCCAGGCTACGTGCTCCTCCTCCCGCTGCACTTGCCGTCCCTTGGCACAGAACACTTGCCCCACCCAACCCCCACCCCCCCACGTGGCCGGCTTGCTCCCTTCTCGCTAGGTGACCCAGATGCCATCTTTTCTCTGGGCCAGTCGGCCCTGCTGTGGGGACTCCTCATGGCCCCTTCCCCATTCTCCACTTAATTTGGCCTTCTTGACACTTCTCCTCCTCTAGCATATATTTGATCGATTTAATTGAATCAATTAAATGTACTTAATTGACTCATCTTACTCATTATCTGCCTCTCCCAGTGGAATATACACTTGTATGCTCTGTCCTGTGTGTCCCTAGAATAGCACATGCTCCAAAAAGGAGCTCAATAAATATTTATTAAACGAATCAAGTTATTTAGGAGAACAGCATAAGCTGAGTAACAGGTCTCCAAAGGCTTTGCTCAGGGTCACTGATATCCTTCCCATTCTAAATACTGGGCTCCATCTAAGCTGTTTCATTAATCAGCAACTGCTGCCACATTTGGTCAACTATTGTTACACCGAACGATGATCCTCAGAAAGTGCAACAAGAGACACCATCACAGCAACATACCTTAAAATACCATTTGAAGAAAACTCATTTGAAACCCGGAGGATTCTGAATGATTTTACTGTGGAGGCAAAATTGCCTCTTTTATATAATATAGGAGTCTTGCTAAAAATATTCACTATTATTGAAAAACAGTCTTTGAGTATCCATTTCCCATCTGGCTATTGGATTTAAATGGCAGTGATGGGGGAGCTGAGGCAGCTTAGAGTGTGGGGCATTTCCCCACTCAGCCAATGGATGACTTGCGTCACAAAGACCCTTCAAGGTGGCTGAACAGGCCACTCTGCTCTCAAATACAATATGGAGCATTCTCTAGGTGCAAAATAACTGTGGGAACATATCGTTACTCTTGGGTGGGTATCTTTTATTATATGTCTAGCACATCAGAAAAGCTGGAGTAATTTAGTGCTTAATTTGAAATTGACTGACAACTAGCCTTTCTACCATTGCTGGTCCTTGGGTACGAGATGTGTTGGTGAGTTCCTTAGGGGAATCTAGTCTCACCTTTTGGAAGGCTGTGCTTTTAGAAAAGTATTCTTGTTTAAACATATAATACTGAAATCTGGGTGTGATGGGTGAGGTCTGCCCTTTCTGGGTGAAGTGGATGGGTGTTTGGGAGCATGAAGCCCAGTAAGGGGTGAGGTGCTGTGAGGGACCCCTGGAGGTCCAGGAATCTATGCCTGTCCTTTGGTTGGGTCACATCTGCTTTCCAGCCTGGGAGAGCTAATTCCACTGAAATATGCAAGTACTTCGAGGAATGGCATTAAAAAATATATGCCATATTCACTTAGATCACAAAATGACAAAGCTAGGAATAATTTTGAAATATTTTTAGATGAGGAAAGCAGGATCCAGAGAGGTAAGCTGATTTTCTCAAGATCAGAAAAACGACTCTGGGCCAGGTGAGTCCTAGGATCTTGGCTTGTGGTTCTATATTCTGGGCAGGGGGCACCAGCCTGCCCATTCCTCAGCAGTCCAGGGAAAGCAGCAGCAAGGACCAGGGACAGCAGTTCAGTGTCCTGTGTACCACTGGCTCTGGTGGCTCAGACTTTGCCAGTCACATCTTAAATATGGTTGGTCCTCAATTGACCAGATCTTTGGTTGCCTGGCCAGGTGACTGGTCAAACCCAGATGGAACCGAGCTGTCATGAGCAAAAGCACAGTACTTCTAAACTATACCGAGCCCCTGCCAGAGGAAATTCCCCTTTCAACCACCTTCACCGTTTGGAGGAGAATCATCCTAACCCTCATATGAGGCCTCAGTGTTCCTAACCTCCTGCTGGTGACTGTCCCCAGGGAGGGCTGTGATCAATTCCTGCTCTTATCAGCAGCTGGCCTTCTGACCATGGTGATTGCCCCCTACTAAAGAGGATGCTTTCTAATGTCTTGCTCCAGGGCTGGTGAGAAGGGGAAGAGATGCATCTAGGACTTCAGGAGAAGCAGAAAGCACTGCATCCTCCCTGGACAAAGACACAGACCCTGGGCAGAGCTAAGGGGAGGACGGGGCTGGAGGCGCGGCACGCCCTGGGAAAGCATGCCCAGACTCCCTCCTGGGAGCTGCAGGAGTTCTGTTGGGGGTCAGACAGGTGAAGTGGACTGGGGTGGGCCAGGGACTAGAGGCCCCTGGGGTGAGCAAAGATCACACCCATCTCGAGGGGCACAGCACACAGCCCTGGGCAGTTCTCCTCAGCCAGGCTGCATTCACGTGGCCAGAGCATTTTCAACAGAAGCCAGAAAAATCAAATTTTATGTGCAATCTCTTCATTTTAAATGTCAACTAATTCATAGCTTTAAGTCTACATGAGAAAATGCACTCTATTAGGAAACAGTTATGATAAATGGCTGACAAGAGTCTTGCTCCTTGGGTTCCAGATGTTTTCTCAGATCTTCTCCACACCAGTGCAAGCATGTGCTCTGACTTGTTCCCAGACAGGAAGGAACTTGCTGGACACACAGCCTAAGGCATTGCATGCAGGTTTTCCCAATTTCCTGTGCACATCTGACCTCGAAATTAGACGCTGTGTGGAAGGAGGAAGCTCATATCTGCCCCCTCTCCTTTGAGCCCCAGATCCCTGCTACCAGTTGTCCAGTGGACTCCTCCACTGGAAGCAAGCTTCAGAGGATTCCCAGGTTCAAGGGGGGCCAGCCAGGTCTTCCTGCTCCCACGGACACCTGCCCTCACCGCATCCTCTAAGCAAACAGGAAGTCTGGGCCCTGCCTCTGTTTTCCCAATCAAGGCAGACAGCTCCCCAGGTGTGTGGAGCTACCTGAGACTCCTCCATGTCCCTGTCTTCCCACGACTCAGTTTTAAGAAAACAGTAAGTTCAAAGATACCCGCGGGAATGAATTCACACATCCATGCTATTCAGCCTCTGCCAGGGTCTCCAAAGATGCTGTTGAGGTGTGGCACGTGCTTCTCCTGAGTACCGAGTGTACCCTTCTGTAAGTGTAGATGGGGAAGGAGTGAAGCCAACTGGGGTAGAAAGGGAGTGGGAAGACTTCTTTCTCTCCCATGCCCATCATCATATCATGGCAACCCCAAGTTCACTGTCAGGGTCCCTGACATTCCCTCTCTCATATTCCACTCTGATCTTCCTTTTCACCTTTCCTTTGATCATGACATTGTAGAAGACTTGACATGCAGACACGGAGGACAGGCAGCACATCAGCCAGCTCACCCGCACCTGGAGGGTTCCAGTTTTTATAATGTGAGGAGGTTGGGCAGGTAAGGAGGCTGAGTGTTTGGAGGAGGGGGCCTGGGTGGAAGAGAGTCTGGGGACACAGAAAGAACACATCTCCTCATGCACTGTGGACATGTGCAGCAAAGCTGTGAAGGACGCACTTTGGTCTATGACTCCTGGGAACGCTCGCCAACTCACTCTCTATTCATTGTATCCATTTCTTCTACTCAACCATTATGAATGGGCAACCACAGAGCTGGTGCTCCCAGCAGAGCTGAAACCCGAGGGATTAGCGGCAAAGGAGCAACAGCAGTGGGAGCCACTGGGTGTTCCTGTGGAGGGGAAGGGAGCACCCCCGAACTGAGGCCACCTGTCTCTCCCCACCAGCTCTTGAGGAGTACAGTGCCCAGTGCATTTTGTTTGGTGATTTTCTCTGAACTTGCCCAACTCTGTTAGAGAGGAGGCTTGGACTCAAAGGTAGAACCAGGGTGGGAGCAGAACTGGAGCACCTTAGAACGCACCTGTTCCTCCCCGCTTACCAGGGAGCGTGCTGCTGGTCGAGTGTGGCCAATGGGACAACCACCGTGGCTGTATGAAAACACATTATTTGGCACCTACATATCCAACTAGGTTTTATATGAATATTTTGGAATGGAAATGGAAATTTATGTTGGAATGAAAATGTGTTAGCAATTGCAGATTGTCATGATTAAAAAATAAAAAACAAAGGAATCACCAAGACGCTTTGGAATGGTTCCTTTAAACATGCTAACGGGGGTGTTGGGGGTCCTCTTACCTCATGAGCATCTCAGCTAAACTCTTCGCATCTGGGGAAAGAAAGTTAATGTTAGTACATAACAATTAGCTCATTACTGTTCACTTAGGCATTGATGACGAACATCCTAGTCAGACAAGAGGGACGCTACAAGATCCTGCGTGACGACCTTGAGTTTTATGGATTCCTTGTTCTATGTGGAACTCTTTTACAAATTTTATTTATCATAGAAAGATACCATAACGATCCTGCAGCCCATAAAATCTCAGACATCTATTAAAATTTTAGTATAATCTATTTATTTGTCACTTCTAGAACACCCAATTTTATTTTCAATAGTCAGAAAATTAACATTTTGAAAGTCGGTCATTTATAGTGTACACACCCACTCTTCATTATCAAGATATCAGAATCAAAAAGTTTACGACGCTGTAAATCACTTTTAAATGGCATTATTATAGAGCACTGCATCCCTTGGGTTGGTCAAAGAATTGAATAAACGGCTGATCACTGTTCTTGGAAACTTCATTGTTTATTTTATACTCAGAAATTAAACTTTCTTTATTCCTCTGAGGATTTTGTTTACCAAGACTGGGTTATCACTCCTGATGTAAGAAACCCTGCCTAAAAATATTGCAGGAAAAACATCAACTTTCTTGGTGATCTCATTTTGAAATTCTCATTTCCCTTAAAATATAATTTATTCTTTTTACACATTTTGTCCTGGCAAAAATGAATGTTTCCCTTCTTAAAACACAAAAACCTTTTGTTTTGCTTTTCTTTCATTGCTCTCAAGAACACTTTATGTTAAGTGTCCCTTTCAATGAACAGATCTTTCCAAAAGCAGATCTGGCTCTGCAGTGATGCTGGGTGTGTGGGGAGCATGTTCACCTCGTCCCTGTCCCCGGGGCTGACATCTAACTGGAGCCAGCCTCCTGGGGAGCAGCGCTCTGTGCTGAGCCACACGGGCAGCAGGCAGAGGCTGGCGCCCCAGGAACCCAAGTGTGGCTCCTCAAGCCAGCCATGCCAGTTCCCCTGGGAAACCTGGACAGGGGCCCCAGTTTTGCACACAGATGGGTTCAGTCTGGGAAATGAAACAGGTCCCATCTACTCCACCCACACTCCAAAGCAGAGGAAGAAAAATAGCATTTAATTTCCCAGTTCGTGTCTTTATATTTATCTGCAAAGTCTAAGTAAATAGAGTGAATTTCTTCTCTTCCTGAATGACTTCACACTTACAAAGTACATACAGAGCAAGTGCCAGAAGCTTGGGACTCATTAGCTCCATGTAGCAACCCAACGGCGGCTACTACGGCACTGCGAGGAGGGAAGCCTTCCGAGGAGCACCCTGACCCAGCTGGCACTGCTCCTCACCCAACCGCTTCCTCGCTTGCCCACTGCGCTCCTCCTTTGTCTCGTGGTCACTCATCAGAGCTTGTTCTCCTGTGATCTTTTCCTACCAATGTTCTCAGGAACCTTCGAGTCCAGTGGGGGAGACAGAGCTCCCTCAGCCCCCACCGCCCTCAGGGCACGCTGCCCTGGCCTGTCTGGAGTGGGCTTCGGGATGCAGCTGCTCCACAGGCTAAGTGCCCCACGCCACCTCAGACACCCCCCTCCATGCCTGCCACTCAAGCAGATTCCTGCTCTTTCTGTCTTAGCTACTATGATCTCTTCAATTTTTTTTTTTTGAAATTCTGAGATAAGTTATGTTAACGGAAATTCACTTATTTTGAGTTCACCTTTGGATAAGCAGAGAACTTGAGTTTTCAGTACAGTGGTGGTCTGGATGGCCTGGGGCAGCCTGGTTTTGCATGTTCTAGAGATCTGGCTTGTGCTGGTTACTTTAGGACTCTGGAGTCAAGTCCATGTGATACCAGTCTCTGCCAGGGGCCATTAGGACCAACTTGGAGATGAAGAAAGTGGATTCCAGGTTCATTCGGCAGCCAAGTGGGGACACGTGTCTACCATCTGTAGTTAGAGCTCTTCACCACTCTCCTCAAGGTCCTTCAGGGCTACAGCAGATGGGAGTCAGACCCTTAGGGACACGTGCAGGTGCACACAGCTGGGCCCCACAGGCTGAGAGAGGGACCCAAGGAGACCAGTATGTCAGACAGGACACAAGAAGGACCTGGAAGGACACAAAAGTGACCTCAACTGGACACAACTTGAGCCTCCAGGTGCCCATATCCAAGTGGCAGTGAGCAGCACACAGAATTTTCTGGTGCTGTAAGCACAAGGTTGTTCAGAAGAAGCTGTGGGTCAGTTTCACCAGATGGAGAAGTCCCCAGGCTGGTGGCAGCTGGGATGGTCAAGACATTATGTGGCTAAGGAGAATTACTGTCCATGATCTGAGAGCCTTCACCTGGAGCAAGGGGAGGGAGAAGGCGGCCAAGGAGGTGGCGGGGTGTGTGGGTACCACCAACTCACCTCTGTCAGGCTGCCCAGAGGCTGAGATGGGGCCCTGGGCCTCAGATGGCACCTTACAAGGCCCCAGTGAGAAGCTGTGAGGGTTGTACTAGAGAGCTGAGGGGACGACGACAGGATCTCAGAGTCAGGGCCCTACAGGGTGTGGAGAGGAGGAGGAGGCGGAACCCAGGCGTCCAAGCCCAGCGTGGGCTCTGCGGGCAGGAGTATGGCCACGGGGGCAGGGACAGGGCTGAGGGCATGGAGGGAGCAGTGACTGGCAGCAGAGAGCTGAGGTGTCTAGCATCAAGCTGGAGGACTGGCTGAGGCTGCTCAGAGACAGACTTGGGGGCAGGTTGGGGAGGAGCCAGAGCTGCCTTGAGGGCCTGGGTGTCCTTCACGTCCCCACTGAAGAGTGTGAAGGGGAGAGGTGTGATCTCCCCTGGCACACGTGCTCAGGGGCGAGAGGAAAAACTGGCACAAGTTAGCAAAACTCTGAAATATCCAGGAGCAATGGTCGCTTCTCAGCGCAGCTCCCTGCTGAATGCCGAGATCCTCTGGGGCGCCTGGGACAGACGTTGCCATGTGCTCTGTCCTTGGACAGCTGGGGCCACCGGCCACTCCAGTGGCTGCTGAAACTGCCGCACCCCAGGGTCTGCGGGTCCCTCAGCTCTGGCCGCCTTCCCCCACACCTCTCCATGGGCCTTTGCTCTCCCACTGCCTTCGCCTCGGATCTCACTGACTAGTGGGCACCTTCTTCCCTGGTCTCCCAGCTCCAATCCTCAGCTTTCAGAGCGATTCTGCAGTGCAGGAGGGGCAGCTGGCCTGGACCACGCCATACTGGGTCATGCCTGGTCTCTGAGACATTTAAGGACCTCACTGCAGTAGTGCTGGTCAGCACAAGGCAAAGGCCACCCATGCTCTTCCCAGCACGCCTTCCAGCTCTGTCACTTCTCACTTGTGAAGTCCAGCCCTTCTCAGAGCTTCCTGCACTGGCCACTTGTAGCAGGGACATCCCCAGCAATGCTCCTGTAAGACCCACCCTGCAGATGCAGCTTGCTCCTAAGCCTAGCAGGCAGCTGGTGCTCTGCTTCTGTCAGTTTCCAGGGACATCTGCAGCAGCGATAGCTTGGCCAGGCTCTCCCACCTCAGGCTGTGACCACCTGCCTCCATGTCCTCTCTGCTGGCCCTGCCTCTTTGTCTTGTGTATAGGCCAGGCCCTCACAGAGAAGCTGCATAAGATTCCTGAGTGCACATGCAACTGTGAGAGATGAGAGATGTCTTCTCTCCCTCATGTTGAAGCCTCCTGGTGTCCTTCCTACCTGTCCATAATGACGGCCCCTCTGGAACTGTTTGCAAGTCATTCACAAGGAGCTGCCATGTCCATTGCTTGGCTCCAGTTTTCCCCTTTTTGGGTTAAGTTCTCAAGTGTGCTCACCCACTTCTCACATGCTGATTTCCAGGTGATTCCTTCCTTGGTACTCTCTTGTGTGTCACATTGTCCTTTACTCAGTGGGACTGAGCAGTCTAGTGCTCATCTCCAACATTCCCTGCACACACTGGTGAGAGCGCGATGCTCCTTGTACATGCTGCAAGTGGATTTTTACAACCTCCACAGAAGACTTCAGAAGTGCTTTGATTCAATTTTATCTCCTTGGTTCCAGCCCTTCTGAGATGAGGATTCTGCCCTCTTAGACAGCAGCCTTCCCACCTGGACCTGAGCCACCTCAAGGCCTGGATCAGCAGGCCGAGGGTCTCAGGCACAGCCTGGTGCCCTCTTCCCAATCAACCCTGCCAAAACACAAATGGGGTCTCTGGCGGCCTCTGCCATTCCTGACTGCTCACAAACTGTTCTTTCTGTGCCCTGAACTAACATTTCAATCTATACAGTCCGAATCTACAGTTTTGAAAAAGGGTGCAGAGGGTGATCGCTGTCCAGAACCTCTAATTTGCCTCAGGTTGTGCAGCGATTACCCACAGAGGTCTTGGGATCATGGCTGGGGAATCTGTCCAGAAACCTAAGACGTTTTCCTTCCAGGTCTCTTGGCACTGGACGGGACACCTCCCTGCACTTCCCAGTGGGAGCGGGGTCCTTCCCGTGGGTGGAGCATTACCCACACTATCATTTGGAACTTGTGCAACTGTTCTTTGTCAACGTTGCTGTGAAAAAGCCACACCCCCTCCCCAGTAACGCAGGAACGTAGTGTAGTGGGTTTAAAGGAATAAACAAGCCCGGCTCCTCAGGCCCCAACGTCTTGTCAAGTTGTTTTGAGTGCTTTCTCTCCTGCCTGTCCCTCTGCGTCACCGCTTCCTTCCTTCCGGCCGATCCCTCTCCCCCTCCCGCCTCCTGATTCCTGGCGCACATGCGGGTTGGAAGGCGCTCCTGGTGCACACCGCGCCAGGCAGATGTTGGGCGGCTCTCCGTGCCACCTGCCATCTGTTCCCTGAGAACCTGGGCCAAGCCCGTTCCTCTGCCCAGACGCAGCCAAACAGCCCTGCGCATGGCCTGCCGCATGTCCCAGCATTTCAGACCATCCTGAGACTCGGGCTGGGTGACGCCTTTCGCGTGGCCCGCTGCTAACTCTACGTCTCCTCCGTGGCTCCGTGACCTCCCTGAACCGGCTAGGGTGGGAAGGGATGGACCGAGGCCCCCAGGAGAGTTCGGTGATGCTGAAACCCAGAAGGCAGGAGGCATTTCGAGAGGCATTTGCTAATGCTCTCAACGCCACAGGAGGCTGAGGGGAGGACTGGGGGTGGGAAGGTGACTGGCCATCTGCTCTCCTCACAGCAGTTCCACTGCAGAAGTGGAAGCAAGGGCTTGGGAAGGGAGGGAGGCAATGTGGCTGAGAGAGCACTCGAGAATTCAGCCGTAGCCAGGCATGGTGGAGCATGCCTGTAATCCCAGTGACTCCTGAGGCTGAGGCAGGAGGATTGCAGGTTTGAGGCCCACCTCAGCAACTTAACGAGGCCCTCAAAACTTAGCAAGGTCCTGCTTCAAAATAAAAAAATAAAATAAAAAAAGGGTTGGGAATGTGGCTCCGGGATTGAGCAGCCCTGGGTTCAATCCTTGGTATAAAAAAAAAAAAAAAAAAAAGAATTCAATTATAAAAAGAATTACAGAGAAGTGCCTGAGATAAAGAAGCTTAAGGAGATATATGTATTACATATTTCTTATATATTTATACATATTTCTTTAAGCTCAGGCCTCTAATTATAAGTAATTGTATTATTTATATTATTATATATTTATATTATACATTATATATTTATAATGTATATCATATATTGATATTATTTATAACAAATTGTATTTTAAATTAAATATAATAAGTTATAATTATCTAGAGGCCTAAGGGGTATTGAATATCAAGATAAGAAATGAACACAGTATTTTTGGTGGATATACATAAAATTATAAAGTATTGATCCTGTGTTGCCATCTTCGGGTTCCATATTCTATCAATAAACATTTTAAAGCTTACTAAATATTAATGGAACACCCTATTTTTTACTGGACTATTTTCAGAATCTGAAGAAGTCACCCAGGAGGAAGACTGGCTTTGGGACAGTGATCTGAGCTCCTACCTCAGCCCTGACTGATGTGTGGATTGAACACATTCCCTAGTGCAAGCCTTTCTGACAAGCTGGATTCAAGTCAGCAACACAACACAGGGCACAGCAAGGCCAAGTTCATCGTCCACCTGTGTGCACAGCTATTTAGTGACTGAATCAAGAGCGTGCCAGGTGTTGTGGGAATACACAGGTCCACCAGGTCTTGGGAGAGGCACCCCAGCTGCACGAGGAGGCTCACGGCTTGGTCCTGCCCCGATCTGCACCTGTTGGAGGCCCTGGCCCTCATCCTGGTGTCTCGTGCCCCACGTACAGGCCAGTGAGGCAGCGCCTGCCGTGCCATGGGAGGTGGCGCAGTCCCCACACTGCTGCTGTGCACCTGAGAGTCTGGGTGCCCTGAATGTGCATGTCCAGATGTTGTGTGGAAAAGAGGACTCTTCTTCACAACCACCTGGCTGCATTTTCATGTCTGAAGTTCTAGTTTAGGAAAATGGAATCTGCTTAGGTTGACCTCTGTTGGGTTGTCACAAACACTAAGCAAACAACAAACAAACAATGATCAAAAAAGCAGGAAGGAAGGAAGGGAGGAGAGCCTTTGGGGCAACAGTCTGACCTGCGGTACCATCTGACCTGCGGTACCATCTGTCAAAAGTGTTTACTGGCAGGTTCCCCACCAAGAGCCCCCGCTTCTCTGTGGAATTGAAATGGATCTCATAAAGTAGTGGTTTTCATAAGGGCTATAAACATGCATCCACATTTTCCTAAGATCCCAAATGGGACTTTCACTCATTGGCAGGCGCAAGTCAAAGCTGATTGAAAAGCTGTCGCAATATACATCCCCCGAAGAGAGTCCTATGTGCTTGTGATCTGAAAAACCCAGGAGGACAAAGTGGGACAAAGGAGAACACCTGGCATCCAGGCTCCAGGGACAGGCTGCAGCCACGGCTGCCACTGACAGCCACTCAGTCCCGGGCTTCACCACTGCCCTGGACTCGCCACCACCCCAGTGTCCCCTTGCTTCCCACTCCAGGATGCAGAAACTCTGCTCTACTCAGTTTTGCCTTAACCACCAAGGAGTCTTGAAAGGAAGATTTTATTAAGAAACTGAGGCAGAAAAAAACAGAGAAGGAGGGAGAGAAGAAAGGGAGAGAGAAAGAATGGGAGAAAGAGGGAAGGAAGGGAGAGAGGAAGAGAGGGGAAGGAAGGAGGAGGGGAGAGCTGTGGAGCTGGGACTTCTGGGGCCTCTGCCTTCCTGCTGGTGTCTGACCACACTGTGCGCAGCACCCACTTGGCAAGGAGCCTCCATGCACCTGTGTCTGCCAGCTTCCTGTTTTCATGGGGCCTCTGCTCCGGAGCTGGGGAGCCTATTGACCCTGAGGGCACTCAAGACTCAAGGCCATGTGTCCCTGGGATCTGTGAAGGGCATTCCTGCTTTGGATCAGCAAACTTCTACGTGCTTTTTGGCTTTATGAAATGGGAGAGCTTTGGGCGCATTTGCAGAGCAGAAAATGGCATAGAACTCAGAACAGGGAAGACTCCACAGAGCCCACCCTGAAACTGCACCAGAATGCAGACTCACGGGCCTAGATGCTCTCTGGGAATGGTCTTGGGAATTGATAGGTTTTGCAATATTAATCCTTTTCAAAGCCTGTGCAAAATAATAAATACATTTCCATTCGAGGGGAGAATAGCACTGTGGCACAGAAACGTACTCAGATTTATATCACATTGATTTTTACCTTGGGCTCATGTGAAATTCTGGAATTTTGGGCTGGGCACTGCCATTGACCCCTGCTGAGTGGAGCCAACATAGGTCTGCAGTCCCTTGGATAAATCCAGACTAAAGAGGAAGCTTTTAGTGACCTTAGAGTTGATTATTCAACCTGGACATCAATTTTTTATAAGGTTTGGGCAACTGGGACCTTGGAACCAGCCAGAGACTCATTCTGTAACTCGCACTTCAAAGGATCCAGAAGTTGGGGAAAAACCAGGGCATCATTAAAAGCCTTCTGAACTCATGGGTTAGGTTATAGATTTTTTAAAAAGTAGTACAACTTAGACTTTAGGAGGTCGCTATGCTCTAAAATTAGTAATGTTCTCAGGAACGGAGAATATAGGTTGGCCAAACTGCTTGAGTCCCATTTTCTTTCTTTCTTTTTTATTTTTACATAAAATAGCATTATATTATATTCACCTAACTGGGTTGCTGGTCTGTACAGTACAATGTACTGTGCTTAGAAACACTTCAGTAGTTTCCAGCAATCAAACCATGCAACCAAATAAGATCAGTAATCTTACTTTGACCTTACCTAGTAGCTATAAAAATATATCCCTGTAATATTCTTCTATAATTTAAATATCCTGAGTCCCATTTCTTATTAGGATAGGTGGTTGCTCAAGCAACACTGTCACATGCCTAGAAATGCTGTCCTTATTTTGGACAATAAAAATATCGTGTGGAGCAGTTCTCTCTGTGGAGTCTGCAAATCTATGTGAACCTTTTCTAACATGGATACAGGATCTGCACTTTAGGTGGCTCAGTTTTTAGTTGTGAAATTCTCCTGATCATTAATTGATAGGCACCTGTGACTTTAAACACTTCGGTTGCAGTTCTGTCCCTGGGAAATATTTTATGTCATTAATGAATATTTTGGAGGGGACTTGCTGGGGTAAAAGGCAAGTGTGGGGTTTCTCCTGCCTTTTGTGGACCCTCCTGTCTGTCCCCATGACTTCTGTCACTTCCTGGCAGCAGGTCTCAATTACAGAGATGTGAGTTTGCCCCTCTCCCAGCCTTTGGCCCACTTTGACAGACTCCCTTTCTATACCTTGGGGACAGGGTCTTGGGGACTGTTTATCTCCCTGGGACCTTGCCAAACTCTCATGATCAAACAGAAATGGTCAATAAGAAAATGGTCCTATTAAAATGTCAGATCTGGCACATGGTCGGTATTCGGCACTGGCTGCAGTTGGTCCTCATGAAGTCCAGCTGTTGGGAAGTCGCATGCTGTTGGCACCCAGTCCCTCACTCTCTCTGCTGCCCTTTCACGTTCTTGATTCAAGAAGATTTTATTAGGCACAAGCAGAGCACGAGGTTGCAGAGGCCTGCCCGCTGTGCCAGAGCCCTCCCCGAACCCCTGCTCCTTGGCATCTCTCCTGGGTGCCCCTCTGCCACTCCTCTTGCTGTCCCCTGTAGGAACCTTGGTGTCCAGCTGCCTCTTCCCCAGCATAAAGTCAGCAACGCTGCTCCCTGGGAATGAAGCCCTGCTCTCTGCTGCTCTGCTGGGGTGGACTGCTGTCTTTACCAAGCCCGACTGCAACCCACGTGCCAGGCTGTCCTCTGGACACAGCCCTTGCAAAGCAGTAACTGAATTACAAGGAACCATAAAGAATGAAAAGGCTGGCCGTATGAGTCTTCCAGCCAGCCGCCCCTGCTTCTGGCAGGGAGGAGCAGGCGGTGCTCACAGTGCAAGAAGAGCAGAAAGACACCCCTAGCTGGGGAGGAGGGAGTGAGCTCCAAGGGGGGTGACTTCCGGAAGCCTGGCTCTGATGTTCTACCGTTTGCGGCCGAATGTCCGTGGTGGCTACGCAGCATTAGTGAGACGTTTTTACTGTTGGTTTTAAGAAATGTGGACAAGTCACAGCCTTCTAAACATGACCAGTTTGACGCAGCGGTCTGCAGGAAGCAAGGGCAGCCGCTCTTGGTACCCCAGTGCAAGGCTCCTGAAGGCCAGGCCGTTGGATTCTGCTCTCTGAGGAGAGGGTTATAAAAACATCCTTTGGGTATTTTAATGATAAACCCTTCTAAATGGATTTGACAGAGCTACTGCGTACTAGACTGCTCCACGCATTGGGCCACACTGTGCTTCCGTGGCACTGTTTTTTGGCTCTTAGGTGGGATTGATCTCCCCTCTTCTGCACTGATGGGGGATTTGTTCGGAGCCCTACTTTGGTGACATGACACCTTTGATTCCTTTACTGGTAGATGCTTAGGGGCTTGCTCCTACACTACACGGGCAGTCCAGAAAGCTCTTTCTGTTCATCTTTCATATCAAGCTCCTGGCTCAGTACTTAGGAGGCACTATTTACTTGAATGACATCTGCAAAATTGAGAGGCGATTGGTTAAGGTGGTTTGGAAAGAGCATTTCAATGGGATTGATGCTTCATGTGGAGTTATTTGACTGCATGAGATTCAAATGGAGGGTCTGTTAAAATGTGCAGATGGACTTCAAAGGACGTCAAGGACTTTAGTTTATTGGCAAAGTGAAAGCAAATGGGTAGCCCAACATATGAGAGTCATGTCAAGAGGACGCCCTGGTGCTCTGGCCAGGCCGCGGTCAAGTGTTTGCAGGAAGATCAGTATTCCCCAGAGAGATGAGCCGTGTTTGGGGACGTCATAGGTGTGTTCTGGGGAGTGGTGCTCAGCCTGTTCCTTGAGTGTGCTCTGGGGAATACGTGGGATGCTGTGAGGCGTCACTCCACACTACATGGGAAGTAAAAGGCGCACACCTGTCCAGGGGCTTTACCAAAGCAACGACTATCCACATAAGGGTGACATGACAGCCGATGAGAGGCAGGGGACTTCTCCTGCACAGTTTCACATGTGAAAGAAGTCCCTGTTCTCACGGTGCAGAGCAAGAGCCAGCAAGGGCCGCTGGCCAGACGCTGAGAAAAACCATGCCCCACAGAACAAAGAGCAACGGTGTCTGCCACCCGTGGACTTGCTGGCCTAAGTCCTCCATCTTTCATTGCTTTCCTTCTTCCCATAAAACCCTGATACCAGGCTCAGCTCAAGTTCCTAGTTTTGGAGAGCATGTGTTTTCTGCCTCACATCCTTTACCTGCAGCACAAGCCCTCAATTTCCACTTCCAGGCAATAAAATAATTCTCGTTTCCAGAGCAAATCTGATAGCACTCTTCAAAGAAAACCATAATTGGTGGCTTTGCTGGAAGTGCTGAAAATTAAAGTGAGCAGGGTTGAAAACCCATGAGAAATTAATTTTCTCTGTCTGCTGACAGCTAGGATTTAGGGGACTTGCAGGAGCTGGCCTTTCACTCCATTTCTGATTGTCTGAGACACAGACTCTTTCATTTCCTCTCCCCCAGGGCTCTGCAGCCTTGCTGAGGGAAAGCCACAGAAGCAGGGGGCTGGGGACCTGACTCAGAGGGCAGAGTCCTTCCCCACTGGGGTCTGCTCTCAGGCTGACCTCTCCAGGGGACCAGGACGGATGGAGGAGCTGGCACCCACCTCTCAGCCTCTTCAGCCTCTGTTCCCGCCGCCTCCTCCGCACGACCAGCAGCAGGACAAACAGCAGTAGGACCCCCAGCAGGATGCAGGAGATGGTCACCAACATCTTGAGCCCCTCGTTGGTGGTCAGTCCTTCTTCACTTTGTACAACCGACTTAATGAGTGGAGGGATTGTACCTGAAAGCAGGGCCACAGTGTCAGATGGCCAATCAGGAAGATGCAAAAGGAGGTTTTAGGAATGACAGTTATAAAAATGGCCCCGTGTGATCCAAGGGTGTCCGAGGTTGTGAGAAATGAGAGGTCCCTCCCTTGGTCCTAGTCACTCACTTACTTGCTCACCCCTCCTCTGCCCAAACTTCCACCTCTGCAGCATAATGTACCAGGCTCGCCAGGGGCTTCCACAGGCCACATGCATTATCTGGAATAAAGTGTCCTCTTGAACGTCACCAGTAGCACAATTGCTAAGGACATTTGAGAAACTGTACCTCAAAGAAGGAATAATAGGTTTGGCAGGAGAAGGACAGAAGAAGGTCTGCAGGGAGACTGCTCCAGCCATACTGGCTTAAAAGACTTCACCCTCTTTGTATTTGGTTATTCACTCACTTTTCATCACAGAAATAAGACCAAACCTACTTAAAAACAAACAAACTCCCTTTTAGGGAATAAGAGCTATAGACAAATTGTCAAAGGGAACTCTTCCAGGTTTCAGAAGCTTCTGCTTATTGACTAGGCATTGTTAAGCTGCGCTATGAAATCCAGATTATTGAGAATTATAAAGAAACACCAAAATCAAGAGAACTCTGAGCTGTTTTAAGCTGCTCTCTGCCCAGTGCACAACAGGTGCAGAGGTCTAAACGGACGTCCACTTCACACGGGGCCTGCATCTTGCCGCCCTCCGTTATGTAAGATGTTCCCTCCACTGTCTTTCCCATGTAGAACAAGGGCCAGAAAGTCAGTGCTTTAGGAAAAATAATGCAACAATGATATAATTTTCCCCTAAGCAAAATTGGTCTTTACCCTGCATTTAGTAAGTAGAGCAGGGATAATGGAGCCCTCAGCCCTCTGGTCTCTGGAAAGCCCAGCAGAATGTTCTTCCAACTCACAGGATTTGGGGCTCAGAAAACCCAAGTTTCCAAATACTCAGAAACCCAGATAAGAGCATGTGAAGGGTGCCCGTGAGGCAGGGTCCACAGAACCAGGAGGACACGAGGTGGCGGAACCATGGGGAGGAGGAATGAAGGGCGGAAGAGCCAGATCAGGGAGCAGAAGAGTCAGGAGCCTGAGAGGCTAGTGGTCGATGTTTGTTTTTCCCTAAATGAAAAGAAGTTCTTCAGGCAGATGTGACAAAAAAGGTATTAAAGCTATATATCCAAGAGATTGGTTCAAAGAAATCTGTCACCCTTCTCAAGGGAAAATAAAGATGTGCTCTTATTTCTTAGTGCAATAAAATTATTTTGGGTTAAAGGTAGCTCACAGGACATTTTTGTAATCTGTGATTCTGGACAAGGCAGAATGTCATACAGTTTGAAGAAGACACATATTTAAAATCTGCAAGTTAGAATGATGGTTTCAAATTCTCTATCTGAATAGTTTCTAATTAAATTATTAGCTGTGGGCACATCTGTAGCCTGCATGTCTCAGCTGAGTACCCGGCAGCTGCTGGGAGCGGAAAGAAGTCCTGGGCAGAGTGGGGCCGATCATCCAGAGAGCACACTTGACACCTGAGCATGTGGCAGGCAGCGGAGACCCCTTGAATGCAAGTGTTTGATAAGTGTCAAATCCTTTGTTTTGTGAAGACTAGAGATTTGAATTCCATCAAGGGGAGAAACCCAGTGTGCTGGACAAGCTGTGCCTGGAGCATCTTTGAAGGAAGTCACTCATAACTGAAAGCAAAAACAAAAAAAAAAAAAAAAAAATTGAGAGGGAGATGTCCGCTAGGGACAAGCAGCAGCCCAGAGAGGAGGTGGTTGCCCAGGCTGTCCTGGAGCCCTGGAATGGAGCCACCTGCAGAGGCCCAGGCTGGTGCATCCAGCAGTAGCAGAGGTTCCCTCTGAAAACCTTCCTATAGCTGGGAGCCCCGCCAGGAAGGCTGGGCAGGAGCACGGTGTCTGAGGGCTTTGTGAGAAGGAGATGCAGGGGTGGTGTGCACAGTGTGCCAGAGCAGGGAGCTGGACCCCGGGGTCCAGCCTGACCAGTGGGAATGGACAGGAGGTGTGGGGGAGCTGGACCCCAGCTCCAAGCGTTCTGATGGGCGACTGTGGGCTTTCCCTCCAGATTGGAGCACCCTCAGTCTATCGCAGCGGCTGCAAGAGTGAAAGTCCCTGCAGAGCTGCAGAAATCAGCGCTGCATGCTGCTCCTGGAACTTCCAAAACGTCGCACTGACTGACATGCCGGGAAACTCCCTTTCCGCTTCACTGGGTCTGTTCAGACACCCATAAACAGCCCTTGATACTAGAAAAAAGGTCAGAATCTCAGTAATCTGCTTTGGCCAACAGAAAGCCAAGAGAAAGCTCACCTGGTTTTGAAAGAGTGTGTGCCAGCTGTGTGTGCCTGCCGGGTGTGATGTTTGTGCAACACACATGCGTGCTAACATCCCCTGCCATCCCTGGGTTCCCTGGAGCCTCTGCTCTACTCAGAGACTGACAGCTTCCTCCCCGGGGAGAGGTGCTTAAGTGCTTATCCTGCAGCAGAGGCTTAGCGAGAGCCCAGAGAGTCGTCCTGTGGGCCGGTGGTGGGGATGGGTGGTGGCAACAGGAGCAGTGTCAGCTTATGGTGACCTCTGAGCGCAGGGACCGCGAGGTAGAGCCCCCCGGAGAAGTCCCTCCTGCACCAGAATGCCGGAGGGTCCCTTTGGCCCTCAGCCCCTTCCTCTGGCCTTGCAGGGCTGTCGGGACACACTAACTCAGGAAGCCCGTGGAGAGCCAGTGTACTGGTGCCAAGACCCAATGGGCAGGTGGTGGCGAGGACGCATGCCCGGTGGGGAAGGGCCCGTAGCGCGCTTACTGCCGTCGTAGTTGAGCGTGGCGAAGTTGGCCTGCTTCTCGGCGCAGCCGGCGCTGTTGCACACCCGCATCTGCAGCTCGTACCACGTGGCCTCCTGCAGGTCGTACAGGATGTAGGACTTGGAGAGGGAGGTGCGCTGCGCCGTGGTCCACACCGTGGTCCCGAAGGGCCTGTACTCCAGCGTGAAGGAGGTGATGGGGCAGCCGCCGTCGTTCCAGCCGATGAGGTTCAGCCTCACGCGCGTGGTGTTGATGCTGGCGAACAGCTCCTGCTCCTTGGAGAACTGCGGCTCTGCGTGCGGGAAGGGCGCAGGGATAGCTCAGCGCAGGAGGAAGTCACTGGGCGCCACCGCGGTCCCCCAGCCTAGGACTCCCGTCCAAGCCTGGGCCCAGGCCACTGCAACCTGTCCACTACTAATGGAGGCTTTGTGGGGAACAGGCTCGAGGCAGCCCTGGTGACCTGAGTGGGAGGTGGAAAACTGAGTGGGCGGAGGGTTTCCTTTTTGTATCTTAATTTTCCAAAGAACAATGCCATTTTCATGTACCCTTAGCAAGTGGCCAGGGGCGGGGTTGGCCTGCTTCCATGGACATGTGAGTGGACCCGACTCAAGATAAGACATAGCTATAAGAGGGAAGTCTCCACCGGTGTCCCTCACTTTCCAAACACGAGGAACCCAGAGCCTAACAGGCATGTTTCTGCATAAACCCAGCCCCCACCATGGGGCCCTTGCCCTGTGTTACCCAGAACTCTCGCTCTCTTGCCATCCAAGTCCAGCCCTGAGGAGACTCAGGGAGACCTATGAAGACCTTATATCCCCTCCTGACCACAATCCCAGGACACGACCCTCCCCTCTCCTGTACCCAAGGCTCTGCATTGCCCCAGCATCATTTCCCTGAGGTTCGTCTTCTCCAAGGTCCACATTTTAGGTTAAAACAACAACAACGACAGCAACAATAGTAACTCACAATGAAGTGCTAACAATTTATCCTCGTCATTTCCCAGCTGAAAAGCAGTGACCAAGAAGCAAAGTGAAAACGATAGATAGCTTTGTTTGTTGTGGTCCTTAGGATTGAACCCAGGGGCACTTTACCACTGAGCCACATCCCCAGCCCTTCTGGTTTTTAATTTTGAGACAGGGTCTCACTACATTGCTGAGGCTGGCCTCAAACTTGGGACCCTCCTGCCTCAGCCTCCCGAGTTGCTGGGATCACAGGCACATGTCACTGTGCCCAACAAGTGATACATGGGGAGAGGGCGCAATGCAGGGAGGAGCTGAACTGAGAGGATGAGTGTGGCATTTCATGGCTGCCCTACCTGGATGTTTGCCAGCACCCATGCCCTTATTCTCAGGTGGCAGTCCCTTTTGAACTGCCAGTGAAACAGTGAGAGGAGAGAACCAGGATCTCTGTGAGGATCAGCCATCGCCCTCATTTGGCTGGGGCACCGTGAGCCCCAAAAGGAGGGACAGCAGAGTCTGAACACAGAATGGATGGACACAAACACAGAGCCTTGTGTGACTGCACTCCCCTCCCTGCTGGAAGATCGAGGAGGCCACCTACCTTTCCCCAGGGTTTTTGCTTCTATGATCTCACTGATGCGCCCCGGCCCCACTCCGTTTTGGGCAGTCAGAGTGAACTTGTACCAAGTCCCACATTTCAGGTTTTCCAAGCGGTAGGAGCGCTCGCTGGGGCTGATGGGGAAGCTCCCCCACTGCTCGCTGTTGTCCTCGGAATACTGCAGGATGTACCCTTCAAAGACAAGAAGGCGCCGTGAGCTCCTGGCCAGCCAGGGGTGTTTGCGTCTTGCACAGGTCGCAGGAGGAGGGTTCTCAGAGCCTGCGCATCTTTGGAAGAGAACCCTGCAACTCTTCCTGATTCGGGGAAATTCAAACCCTACTGGGAGAAGCGCTCTGATGCATCGATTGGCGAGGTGCTCACAGCACACCAGACACCATGACTGGGTGCTACTGCTGGATAGTGTGAAAATGAAACCGCTTTCCTGCTTCCTCCCTTTCAGAGCTCTAGGTCCCGAAGCCATCAGGACGTTGATGGCAACCTGGCTGCTTCTGGCTTTGAAAACTTCCACCCACAATTCACTTCTCTACGTGACCACTATTCTCTCTGCTTCCGTGACCACCCACGACTGCCCCTTTGCTCACGGTGGCCTAAGTCCTTTGCTTATGGACTTCACACAACCCCAGGGACTAGCAGGACCACCCAGCAGGCTGACGTTCCTGAGGTCTGGAGAGGTAAGGCTGCGCGTCTTGGTCCCGTGAGAAGCATCCAAAGCCCCAGCCTAAAGAACCCACTCTCCCTTGGCCACGGAGTCTTCTTCTGCATTGCCACCTTCATCCCTGTCACCTGCACTGTGCTTCTGGGGTGAATGTCCTCTCCACTCACTCTGTTTCTGTGTCCCCTAAACAGTCACAGCCATGCAGCCCAGGACTAGCCTTCCTGGGACATGGTGTCCGATGTCAGTGGTCTGGTGTCTCCGAGCTCACCCTGGAGCTCTGCTTTGGTACAGACCAACACATCTGGCCTTCCATGCTGCAGGGGCCTCACCCCAAACCCTGCCTGGAGGTCAAGCATCTGACTCTCCTCCTGTGGTCATGGTCAGATCTTCTCTGTGCCCCTCCTCCTCCTCCCGGCTCCCTGGACCCATGGCCCCTCCTCCCTTGGCCCCCTGTTCCCTGCTCTGGGGCCTGGTCTGAGCTCCCCACAGGCCCTGGGGCACGCTGTGGCAGTGCTGAGTGCCCTGGGCCCCTGCTCCTGCATCCCAACCTCTGCTCCAGCTGTCCAGCTGCTGACCGGTCCTGGGATTGGGCTTGCCTCCCAGTGCCCACCAGCTAAGCCACTTTGGGAAGCTGTGACCCTCTTCCCTGCTCCCATGCCCACTGATGTCCACATCCAGCAGCAAGGGCATGCCTGGCTTAGGGTGTCTCCTGGTGCTGGCGGCGTTGGCCACACCTGCAGTTCAGGGGCGCCTGGCTACCTGTGTCTTACTCTCCTCGTCAGTGCGACTGGCTCCTCTGAGCCCGGGTCGCCATCCCTCCTGTTCTCTTGTGCTCACAGAATTCTAAGCTTATTTCTCTGGAGCCAAGAGCCCCCCACCCCTCGGTGCCCCACTTGTGTCTGTAAGGAGGTTCTCTGGGAGCCTGCAGCCAGCCCTGGGCAGGTCATCCCAGTGAGGAGCCCGTGTCCCTCACTCTGGCCTCACTGGAGGCCATGCTGACCTCGTGGGCCTCAGCTTTGGCATCTGTGGTCTGCCTCTCTTCCCAGCTACCAAGTACCACTGGAGAGTCCCCGTGTCATACTAATCGTGACCACGGCCATCTGTGCTCTTCATCGGCAGCTGGTCCTCGCTGCTGCAGTGACCTATTCCTCTACTCCCTGCGCCTCTCAGGGCAGCCATGGCACATCTGTTCACGTTCCTCAAAGCCCCTGACCCAGCCTGGTCCTCATTGTCCACCTGTCTTTAAGTAACCTCGCCTTATCTTCACCTATGAAAGAAAGAGAGGAAGAGAGAGAGAAAGAGGAGGGAGAGAGAGAGAAAGAGAGAGGGGGGGAGAGGGAGAGGGAGAAAAGAGGAAAAGGAAGCTCATCTCTTCAGCTGGTGGAGAACTGATCAAAGTTTAACTGGCTCTCAGAGAGGAAGGAGGAAACCTGCCCCATAGCATCTCCAGTTTGGGGGTTTGTGAAGACCCCCAGTCAGTCTGTCACTGAGAGCAAAGCTGGGCAGACACCGTGCCCTTGTCGTACCATTGTCTTCTCAGCTGCCCTCCTCTCCCAGAAGAAAGGACGCCTTCTGCCTTTGGGATCTTAGCCCCTGCCCCTCTCACCTGCTCCAGGACCTCCTTGGCGACTGAGCCCCTCATTCTCGGGCGCCCTCTACCTGTTCCTCTGGACTAGGTCCCTTTCCTTGTCCACAGATTTCCCGGAATGGGGTCTGCTAGCTCCACTTATCCTGTAGTGGCCAGGCTTTCGCACCCCTCCGGGACAGGCCTCACTTTTCAAGTGCACACTACACAAATGGGTTGTTCCCATCTGTAATGGATCTGAGGTGCCCTCCAGAGCTCCTCTGTTAACACAGGGCTATTCAGAGCTGCAATGAGTGAATTATGGAAGATGCAATCTAATCGTCCATGCAGCTGTGAATGAATGGCTGGGTGGTAACTGCAGGTAGATGGGTGTGGCTGGAGGAGGTGGGCACTGGGGTGTGCCCTGGACGGCTGCATCTTCCCTGTGGCCCCTTCCCCTCTTTCTCTCTCTGCTTCCAGACCACCATGAGCTGAGCCCTTCCACCTTGATGTTCTGCCTCTCCTCAGGCCTAGAACAATGGAGGTGGCTGAGCATGGATTCAATCTCTGAAGCCATGAGGAAAAATAAACTTTTACCTCCTTGTTCTTGTCAAATATTTTTGTCACAGTGCCGCAAACCTAACACACTATCCAAATTCTAGACCTCCTGTTTTATGACTTTGTAAGTCAGAACAGTAACTGTAGTTCCTTGAAAGAAGGATAATGTTGACACAATGAAGAAGAAAGAATCTTCAGAATCCTCAGAGAGAATCCATTTTTCCCCCTTTTCTTTCCTATTTGTTAATATTCCACTCAGAATAGAGGTGCCATACAATTTTGAGGAGATTCCTTGGATCAGTGAATTAAGTTTCAGCAAGTAACATTAAAATATACACATTGTTTCTTGTGAAGGTAGTGGAATCATTGATTACATGATGTATTTTGGGAGAGAATAAACTAACACATAACAGTTATTTGATGAAGATGTGTCACTTATTGGCAGTGGAAACACAATTAATCAACACCATGGGCTGCCCGTCTTTTGTTACCTCTGATAGAACTGCCCCCGTTGTCTCCAGGCAGCCAGGAGAGAGTGATGGAGGAAGACGTGGTTTTGGAAACAGTGAGCCGGGGCTGATCTGGTGGAACTAGATAGGAAACAGTTTTTAGAAAACAAGGATTAGTTTTTCACATCTTTAATCTTCTGGAGCAGTCATTTACCAAATCATTTTTAACAGCCATTTATTAAATCAGTGTTTCAGGTTGCCAAAATATGCAATTCACTTCTGTCAAAATGTCTATTTCGTTGATATCCTGGGCGAAAGAGAGAGAGCAGAGTGAATCTATTATTTAAAGAAAAGTCAACCACATTTCGACTTGGATTTATATTGAACTCATTCTCTCACCATTCCTTGCATTCCAGAGTTTCTCATCACTAACTGAAATCTTCTTTAAACTTCTAAGGACATGTGCATTACGTTACTCTGAACTTCAGCCATGAGATTCAAGTGAAAAGGATAAATAATGATATCCACTTAGCTGTTCTCCTTTTCTCAGGAAAGGGTGAGGGGGAGAAGGAGCTAATGGGAAAAAGAAATGTAAAAATTTCCCCTTTTTAAGCTACTCCCCTAAGATGCAACACACACACACACACACACACACACACACACACACACACACTCACAGAGTTCTGAAAGCAAAAGGTCTGCCATGGAGCTGCAGGACATAAACTGAACACTCACGTGAGGCTCTATGGACACATGATTCTGAACAATGAGCCTCAATATCATTGTGGACGGGCTCAGAGGACAGAAACACTGAAACACGTCAGAATCGGATTATCCAAAATATAAGGAAAGCTTCACATAAAATGACCTTCCTCCTGACAGAGAAGCCTGATAGATGGACCCAAAGGCCTGAAAAATTGGTTCATCTCTTTAGAATCATAACAGAATGTTATCTTCTGAAAGGCCCCAGAATTCTCCTGGCTTCAATTAACTCAAAATTCAAGATCAATGCTGCAGCATTTTGTAAAAATATAGTTCTCCTCTTACCTTCCCATTGAGGACAATATTGACTTTATTTTTATTTGCTGCAATCTATTAATGTGACAACAGCTAAATCCAAAGAAGCATATGCTTTGATTTTTCTTCTAATAAAATATCACCATGCACCTAAATATGGGCCCAATCAATAGCTGTTTGGGCTTTTGCACACAATGCTAATGTGACTATTTGGAGATTGTTGCATACATTTTGTGAAGAACAAGAAAAAATACCTTGCATTAAATACACAAATATTATAGCAATATACTTAGAATTTTAGTGTCCTTTATTAGATAAATTGAATATGGAAATTGAATTAATAGGAGACATAAAAGACAACCATTTAGACTTATTTTTCAGTGTTATATACACATATATGTAAACAATACAGTTAGTAGAAGTTATTAGGAACTTTTGTAGAGTATGCACATAGAGAAAAACAACCAGGCATTTTATATGCAAAAATGTATTGCAACCTAGTACTATCTCTGGGATTGTGAATATTTTTATTTTCTTTCATGAGTCTAATTATATTTTCCAAAATAAACATGTATTCTTTTGTAATATGAAAATAGCAATTAGCTCTTTAAAAAGGCTGATTTTAAAATTTGTTCAATTCTGCTCTTTTTGTTTCTGGCATTGTGGGTGGGCTCTACTACTGAGCTCTATACCCATCTCTTTTTATTTTCATTTTGAGACAGGGCCTTGCTACGTTGCTGAGCCTGGTGTCAAACTCGCAATCCTCCTGCCTCAGCCTCCCAAGTAGCTGGGATTACAGGCATGCATCACTGCACCTGGCTCAATTTTGGTTTTTCCGTGTAGGTCATGCACACAAAATCATTCAAGATAGTCCCCCTAATTTTGTACCTTGTACTTGTAAATTTAAAATAATTTCATCTGATCCCCAGTTGTTATTGGCAATGCAGCTGTAGTAGCCGGAATCTTCAGCTTTCACGGTGCGAATGATGAAGCTCCCGTTGCTGAAGATGCTCCTGCGCCCATCAATCGTGACCAGGCTGGGTGTCCCGTTACTACCTCACAGGAAGAAAAATGCACAGATTAAAGAAATTACAATCCACATTAGCTGAGCTTGGAGAAAAGTATCAGACTTTCTCTGAAGCAAACATACATTTGCAACTTAATTTTTCTTGCATTACAAAAGAATTACACTGTGACTATTTGATGAAAACCACTGTTTGTAAAAATTGAAGTCTAGATCCATGTCAAGGACTGGCTCCTGGCCCCTGAGAGCATGGGCTCCTCGAACCTGCCAACAGCTTTCTCCACTGTGTAGGTCTGGAGACTTCCTCTCTGTGGCAATTTAGTGCCAACCTGACCAGATCACATACACTGCACTAAATCTTGAAACCTCTTAAAGATTCACTTAAAATCACAATTCTTAACAAAATTGACAAAGAGTGGAAAGTGGTATCTCAAGAGGGTGGCCATCCTGACCGCCACATCTGGGGCACATTATCCAGTTATCTGGGGTCATTCCCACCATGGGCAGAGTGGCAGATTGATCTCAGGAGCTTATGAATTTCCCTGGGACTAACCAGCTTTAAATGCAATGAGCCAAGTGCTTATTGGACCCAGCCCATTATTTCAGTAGCTTATGTCTTTAAAGTGCTTTTGTTTGAAAATAGGCACTCTCCTGAATGCATTACATCAAATCTCCATGCTTATAAGATAATCTCAACCCTTCGTTGATACCTTACTTTCTTCCTCTGAATAGAGAGAAAGCACTTTTAACAATCTCACCTGTTTTCTTACTCATTTTTTTTTGGTAGAAGAGATTGAATCCAGGGGAACTTAACCACTGAGCCACATCCCTAGCCCTTCTTTTTATTTTTTATTTTGAGACAGGGTCTTGCTAAGTTGCTTGAGGCCTTGCTAAGTTGCTGAGACTGGCTTTGAACTTGCAATTCTTCTACTTCAGCCTCCTGAGCCGTTGGGATTACAGGTGTGTGCCAACATGCCCGGCTCCCTTCTATCTTAATTGCTATTATTTTAATAATCACTATTGAGTATGGAGAACCAGCTTTCAGGATAGCAAAGTCCTAATGTATTCCATTTTTTTCATGTTCTTTCTCAGAGCACATGAGTGGGGATTAGATAGCCCACGATCTCTGGAGAAGAGAGAGATGTTGAGGCTCCTGATAATGGGCACCTTGCCTCAGTTGCACACTGGACCTGAGCAGCCAGAGGAACTCCACCCTGGTCATGGCCAGGGCCATTGTCCTCTCAAGCATCCTTGGGAATTTCAAGGGTCTGGATTTGCAGAAGATGGTTCAGAGTAGATTAGACCCTTGCAATGCTAAATCCAAGATTCCTGCCATTCTCAGAAGAGGTGGTAGGTTTCTCAAGCTTCCACTGATACACATGAGTACAAAATCAGAAGACCCTAGACCCGGTGCCAGTCTGCCTGCTGTAGCGGCTGAGCATACATTGGGTTACTGGTTACCTGTCTTTCATCCATTTTACTGCAGGAGAAGGGTCCCCAACAGCTTTGCATGGCAAGACGATGTCCTTCATCCATGGAGTGGTCACTGTCCCACTGAAGGTTAAGATTCTCGCAGGAGCTAGAACACAGAGAGAGCAGAAGCCCAGTCATTCCACAGACTCATCACATGGAGCCAAGGTGACTTCCCACATAGAGCACACGCCAAACAGCAAGTGACATTAACATTCCAGCTGCCAACAGTATTCTCTGGTGTCGCTGTTATAAGGGATTTTCATTGTAAGAACATACAAATAACTGAAAATCCACAGATAGCATTTTTTTCTTCTATCACCTAAACATGAGAAGCCAAATTAAATTTGGGGCTTCCTAAGCTAAGTAACTCCAATCTATGCTTTCTATGAGCCCAATTAGTTTTTCAAGATACTTTATGAAACAATTTAAATGACAAAACTGCACATTTAAACATACTTTTAATATATAAGAGAGTGGTTGATACAAAACACAGACCCCAATACACAGGAAGAAGTAAACAGGAACAACTTCTGGTTTTCAGTTGTGTGATGTTTTCTGACTTGAGAGAACTTGGTCTTCAGTACACACGTTAAGGAAAACGAACACCTCCAGGTGGCCTCTCCAGAGAGGAACCATTGGCTTGGGGACAGTGATTCAGATGTCCAAGCAGGAGCTTTCTCCAGGGCCATTTGGGACTGGTGCACAAAGCTTCTGAGAAGGGACCTCTTGAAGGACAACGGTGAAGATTCCTGGTGCCACCTCTTGATTGTCACAGAGCTGGCCGAGACACCAAGACACAATCTTCCTGAGGAAAACCACCTGCCCACCTTCGCTGTCCATTAGGAACTACTGTCTGGAGCATGAACCAGGGGGCAGAGGCTGCTCTCCTCCTTTATTTCAGCCAGCGTGCTCAGGCATGTCACGGGGCTGATGGTGCAGGGATGGGAAGGACAGGAGATCCCTCTGGAGCTTGGCCTGAGCTAAAGGCACAGACATGGAGACTGCAGGTGGCAGGCAGCCCCAAGATGATTCTGGACCCAAGAAAATGGCCCCAGTATTGAGGACCCTGAACCATTTGGGGCTTGAGGGTGTGCACTGGCAAGAGGAGGTGGGAAGCAGCCTCCTGCCAGGAGAACTCTGGAACCCCAGGGAAGGCGAGATTCCCAGAACAAAGTCATGACAGAGCCATCCTGGTGTGGTTCTTTACTGTGCCAATCACAGCCCTGGAAATTAATTCTAGGAATCAGTCATTTCAAAATGTGGAATGCCAACCCTGGTCATGGAGGCCTTCCAGACAGAACCACTCCTATTTCTGTTCTTCTGAGCTGAGTGGACAAGGGCAGGGAAAGAACAAATGCCAGAGGGCTCAGAAGGTAGGCCGTCTGGAGAGACAGAAAATTTTGGAACCAAACAGTGCCCTGAGTTTGAAGCACCCTCTCCTGATTGAGGTGGAGTGCTCCAAGGGGGCACCACTTCCCCAGTCATGGACACAGCCACATCACGTCCCCAAAATGAGAAGATCCTGGTCAGGCCACACCGGATTTCTGGCCTTGGTGACTTTGGCATTTTCTTCTTTGAATTCTTCAGTCTGTTCTTTCTATTTGGCTGTGTCCTCAGCAGCAAAGTGTGGTTGATGAGAGTTCAGCTAGTGTTGGGGCTCTGAAACTTTTTAACAGCCACCACTTCAAGAAATACAGTTTGCATCAAAACCCAGAAGCTGTACATACACTGGGACGCTGATGTGAAGGGAAGCAAAGTTGTCCAAATCAATGCTTTGCTGCATATGATGCATTGTCAGGTATCTACTGTCTTCCCAGCTTTAGTCTCGTGTGACTATTCCCTTCCATTCCATGATGGTTCTTTACTATGCCAATCATAGCCCTGGAAATTAATTCTAGGAATCAGTCATTTCAAAAGCACTGGCTAGTGCTACTTCCTCTTCAAGTCTGGTACACACTGTTTCCAGAACTAAATTTGCATTTGAGGCAGTTGGAATTTAAAGGGTCCTAGCCTGAAGTTCCAAGACTGATCAACAGAATACACCACACCTAAGGTTCTGAAACCAGAGCTGGCAAAAGAGTCACCTGGAATCTGGAAATGCAAGCTCCCACGTGGCCTGGAGGCTTCAGAGGACCCTTGGTGGATTCAGGGAATCTGACTTCACCAAGCCTCCCGGGTGATCCGGAGGAGAAACCTGCAACCTGGACTCCCTTCTCACCCTGGTGCTGCCCTCACAGCCTCATGCTGGGCTCTCAGGGCCTCTGCCTGCCGGGGGCTCCTTCCCATGACAGGGTTTCAGCCAGACCGGCTCCGTGTCCCCATTTGCTCACTCACTGGCGTTTGGACCCCTCTAGCTCTTGGCAGATGGCTTCTGGTCTGCATCCACCTCGCAGCAGCCACAGGGCTCTCTGTGCCCAGGTCCCTGTGGCCTTTCCACCATTGGCTGGATCTTCAGGTCTTCATGGGTTTCCCGGGATGGGGGCTCTGGGTGACAGCTGCCAGATTGGGAGTTGCTCCGTCCTTGAGGCACTCCTCGCTCAGTCCTCTTCCAGAAGCCAGTCTAGATGAACTCTAACCAAGCCTTCTGGAGCATGAGAAGCCGAATGTTTCTGGAGAAATCTATGCAAAAGAGCATCTGGGCAGTGCTGAACACTCACGAGCGCCCACCGCCACAGGCTTTCCCACTCCTTGCCAGATTTACTCTTTCTTTAGTAAATTCCTTCCTGCTTCCTGCAGTGGGAGTCCGTGGGTCCCTCCTCTTCTTAAGTTTCTCACCCTCCTCCACCATCTCCAGAGAGCCCAGGGACACAGCGGGAAACCTGCACTTCCTGTGGGAGAGCCAAACCCACTGTCTCCTCCTGCTGACTGTCCTCCTGCTTCTCCTGGATGACCCGCCCTGCTAGAGTCTCCCCACCACACAAACGCGCTGTGACCACAGACACAGTGGAACAGGGCTGCCCCCCACTCCAGGAGCCCGGCCGCTCCAGCTCCTGGTTGGCACCTCTAGATGGTGGGGGTCTGGAGCTCTGTCCTGTGGGCTCACTGCTCACCTCCCATCGCCTTTCGGCCCCTAGGCTGTCTCTGCGTGCCCGACCCCACCCCACCCTGCTGCTCTCGGAGCTCAGAGGCCCTCTCGCGGCCCACCCAAAGGCACCTCTAGCTCTGTCTTTCTAGACTCCCCACAGCTGCAGACCTCCCCTCCTCTGCTTTGAGTCTGTTTTGAATTCCCAGCCTGACACCTGCTCTCCAGGCCTCTCTGGTCTGTTCTGAGTCCGGTCCCTCCTGGGAGCAGTCCTGGGCCCTCATCCCTCTGGCTCTCTCCTGCTCTCAGATGCCCTCACTCACTTCCCAGGCATGGGACATCTGCATGATCACCCCTGTGCCAGATGTCCCTGGGGTGCCAGAATATGCCCCACTGAGGCATATTCACCTAGTGAATGAGCGGCTCATTCACCCAGGTGGGAACACATCCAAACAGCCCATGTCCTCTCACCTGCTTCAAAATTCACCTCTTTCCTGTTCTTCCTCATCAGCCACCTCCACTCCTCCACTGCAGTGGCCTGTGTCAGACTGAGGATGTTCATTGGAGCTGTACCCCCCCACGCCTGCCACCTTGTCCCCGTTGTTCTGCGTCCACAGTACACCTTAAGGCCTGTCCACTTGACCTGTCACCCTGTGCTAGTCCAAGCCTTGGCCACTCCGCCTCCTCTCCGGTCTCCTGATCTTCCTGCCCTTACCTGTCTGCAACAGTGTGGCCTTAAAAAGCTCACCTACCATTCATTTTACTGAATGCCATTAAGGTGCCAATAATCAGGAAAACCAGGTGTGGGGTAAATGGTGACTCTCTGTACTATCTTCAGTTTTTCTCTAACCCTAAAACTGTTCTAAAAAATTAAGGTTATCACACACACTCACACTCTTTCTCAAACACACACACACACACACACACACAGAAATGGGACCATGTGTCTCCTCTGCTTTTAGGGTTAAAACAGAGGAGGTTTTAACCCCAGTGTCTTCCCATTTCTCTTTGAGGAAAGTCTGAAGTTCCTAACAGTCCTGAAGGTCCAGTTCCCAGAGTCTTCAGGGATCACCATCCCCTCCCTGTGCCCCAGGCTTCCAACATGCTAAACTTTCACAGCTACTGGCCCCTGGCTCTGCTTCTTCCTTAAGGAGCACCATTTTCTTTGAATTCCAGGTAACCACATCTGTTCGTCCCTGGTGGTCGACTCTGATCGCCATCTTTGCTGGCTTAGTGTGGTCCTCTTATGGTGTGGTTTTAAACAGAGCGCGTTGCAGTTGTTGATTGTGTGCAGATTTAGTGATGCGAGTGATGTCTTCCCAGCAAGCCCAGCTCCCAGGGCTGGGAGTAGGCAGGCACATTTGGCTCATCTGTGGAGGCAATCTTCTGTGGTCAACATGCCCGATTCCTTCTGCCTCTGGATGCCCAGCCTGACTTTATTCTTGATTTCCTAGCCCAGCTTTGAAGCGGGTCAGGCTCACACACATCGTGTCTGGCCGTGGACACTTCTCTGGTGGCCCTCTGTGCTCTCTTCCCCCTACCTGTGTGACTACTTCCCAGATTGTAGATCACACTGTGGAAGAGGTTGGATCTCTGAATCACCTCGTGAGCAGAGCCAGGCACCCAGGAAAGTCAGCTGACCAAAGCCATCTGTTGGACTCTGCTACCATGTGAGGTCACTGAGATTGAGGGAGTATTTGCTTGCTCAGTCAGGCTCCCTTGACTAACTCCTCTGCACTGCAGCAGAGTGCCTGGAACGTGGCAGACACTCAAGATGATTTATTAAATAACCAGTGTCGTGGAATCTCTCAGGGAGGGCCTGCTTCTATGCAAGTGGCCCATTTTCAGTTATGTCCCTGTGAATGTGGCACTTCCTACTGCGTTAGCCTGGCCCTTCCTGGCTGTGTCTTGAGTTAGAACTTGGAGAGCTTGAAGATAGGGAGAGGCGAAGTTACTGCCCATCTGCATCTTTCGTTGCAGTTCCATTTTTATCTCTCAGGCAATCCTTATTCCGCCATTTTCCTGATGATCACTTTCTCCCCTTGATGCGAGGGGGCTGGCTGGGCATCATGGCAAAGATTACAATGGAGAAAACTCCACCCATTTACTTTTCCTATCAATGATTCACTTCCCCTATTCCTATACATGTCTCCTATCTGCAGCATTCACACCACGAGGGCACACTCCTTTGCCTATTTCTTCAGTATCACTTTATAAATGACGTTATCAAGAATCATTATTATCCCATGTACATGTGTGACTGCCTGACCAATGTGATCCTACAGTATGTATAATCAGAAAAATGAGAGATTACACTCCATTTTTGTATGATCTATCAAGATGTGTAAATGCATTCTACTGTCATGTGCACCAAATTAGAATAAAAAAATTTAAAAAAGAATATTTAGAGGAAAAGTTGGGATTTTGAAATGTGTATGCTTCTCTTTCAGAGTCCTCGAGATCATATCAGTAATAATATGCCAATGCTCTGTGTCCCCAAATCAGGAGACATCTCCGGCTAGCCTGGAGAAGGACTCACTTTCAGAGCCAGGGGGTGGGGGGACTGGGAGACAGCGGCTGCAGTGAGGACCAGGAGAGGAGAAGGAGTATTCCTCACGTGTGACTATTAAGGATCAGTCTAACATCAAACTGTGAAGATGACATATTCACTTGTAGGAACTTTTGATTCTTGGGTGACTCCTGGTCTCCACTGTCACTTAAGGACTTTATTTATAACATTCTACCAACAGATGAACAGCTAATGATTTCCTTACACTTACATGGTTCCAAACTCCATGGATCCCAAAACACATATTTTGGTCTAGGAAGTATGACACCTGGTTTTGAGGAACACAGAAGTCCCTGGGGAAATGCCGGGCAGTGACTTTCTTCCATTCAGAGGGGTGAGCAGGGCTCCTTTTCTTAATTTTCCCAATGACACTTTCGGTGGCCAGCCACTCCCCTCTGGGAACCCTTTCCTGATTGGCACAGGGGCCCAGGGCCAGCCTGCAGCGCCCTATTTCTTGGCAGAAAGGTGGTGCTCTGGATCACATGATTTTCAGAGCCTACAGATTGACTGAGCGAGCAGATGGTTAGGCCAGCCGAAGGGCAGGGAACGAAGTCCTCCCTACAGGGCACACCTTTGGCCAACGGCTCCACCGTGATGATTTCACTGCTGTTGCCTCTTCCCGCTGAGGTCACGGCCACCACCCAGACACTGTACTGACGATTCCGACTCAGGTTAGGGATTCTGTAGGAAAACGAGTCAGGGGAGGCTTCAAACTCGCTGATCACCTGTTGGGAGGAGACATAAACATTCCCACATTCAAAGAAGCCAGCGGCAAAAGCGGTTATCAATGTACAGCTAACATGACACACAGAAGCCCCCACCAACCACCCTCCAGAGGCTCCATTTGCAACATGAAGTGGAATTAGGAAATGTTGGGGACCTAGAGTCAACATTTCTCCCAGCAGCAGTTTCAATGGTGGCAAGTGAATATTTTAACTCTTGAGTCATGGGCCACAGCACGTCTGGTTTGGGCCAAGATGAAGTAACTGGAGCCTGATATACTCTCCCACCCAACAACCAATAGCACACGCAGTATGGGAAGCAGTGGTTTCAAAGGCCTGGTGCATCTCTGAAAGATGGGAAACAGACAAGGCCAACCCTACAATACGGGGTGTTACATGTTTCAGAGGGTTTTGGGGGCACAGTGTATGGAGGGGAACCCAAAAGGAGCCCAGCAGTCTCCCTAGGGTGAGGAGACAGAACAGAGAGCCTGGGGGGACACAGAGTCCTGGGAATGGGAGAGCTTACAGGCAGGGAATGCCAGAGGGCCTGGTTTGGGTATTCAGCTGGGGAGACTTGTGCACACTCGTGAGCAAACTCCCTGAGTCAGGGAGAGAAGCACCTGGAAGACCAGGAGGCTGCAGAGCTTGGCACTCACACAGGGCTGGAAATGGTGCCTGTTCCCGCCATGCTGAACAACATCAGTTTCCATGGGGCAGAGGGAATGGTACATGAAGGCCTCACCTCATGGGTGAGGAAGAATTAACCCAGGATTGAGCACTGTTCTAGTCCTGCCCAGCAAATCTTAAAAGGGAGATTCAGCAAGACCACACTGTGACTAAGTAACTTCACTGCATCCCAGAATGAAATTCATGAATACTTATAAGAATTAAAATATTTAGTACTCAGAAGGTAAAATTCACAGTGTTTGACATCCAGCGGATAATTTCCAGGTATGGAAAACCCAAATATACATGAGATGATGGATGTTGATGATAAACAAAAGTGCTGTGTACTTATCGGGCAGTATCACTCTATAGCAGGAAGGACTGAAGTACCAATATGTGCTACAGTACGGGTCGGTCCTGAAAACACCACGCTAGGGGAAAGAATCCAATCACCATGACCTCACATTTATAATTCTCCTTGTATGAAACATCCAGAATAGACAAGTCCCTAGGGACAGAAGACAGATTGCCAGGAACTGAGTGGGAAGCAGGGCAGGGGGAGTGACACTAACAGGTGCAGAGCATATTTTGGGGTTGATGAAAATGTTCTAAGTCTAGATAATGGTAAGAGTTGTAAATTCTGTGAGTATACTAAAAGCCACTATATTGTACACTTTGAAAGCATGAATTTTATAGTATGCAAATTATATTTCAATACAAGTGTTATAACAAATTCCAGGAATGCTAGAAAAGCAGGGAAATATGAATCATAAAGAAGAAGAAATAATTAAATCTATCAAAACTGAGTCATGGTTGACACATATTGATTTATAAGAACAATAAAACAGTCATTATGTTATAGCTGTACTGTAACTCCATTGTGTTCAAAAGGAAGTTCTAAAAGATATAAAAATACAAACTTCAGATGAAATTATAAAGTGTGAGATAGAACAAAGTGGAAAGATTATCTGCCAATTAGATGTTGTAGGAAGAACAGACTGAAGATGCAGGATGGAAGAATAGGAAAGAAAAAGTTAGCAGTCTGTGAACTGTGGAAGCCCCCTAGCAGTCTGATGTACGGGTGGGCTTTACTGACCCAGAGTTACCAAAGACAAGAAGGAGAGAGGGCAGAAAAACAGAGGAAGTTACTGAGGAAGTAATGGATAAGCTGTCTCCAAATTCCATGGAAACTACAAACCCATAGAGCCAAGAATCTCAATGAATCCAGCCTCAGAAATACTAAGAAAAGTACGCCAAGGCACACGGTCATCACACTGCTCGAAATCGGAAATGGAGAGACAATCTCAAAAGCAGCCAGAGGAACGACATACATTTGAGGGCTGTAGATAAGGATGACGGCAGATTTCGTGTCAAAACAATCCAAGTAAGAAGAAAATGGAACAAAATTAGGTACTTTGAAGTACCAAGAGGAAAGCAAAAATCAGCCTAGGATTCAGTATCCAACAAACATGTTTCAAGATGAAAATGAAATAAAAAAGTTTTCAGATATACAAAAAGTTGAATTTATTAATCACTCACACTATAGGAAATGTTAAAGGTAGTCATTCATGCAGAAAAAAATGCTGACAGATAGAAACATGAATGTACACAATTATGAGCAACCAAATGCTCGTAAGAAGCACTGACAGACCCCTTGCTAGCAGTTAAATAAACCTTGAGCAGTCAGCAGGCTGACGATGTCGCAACGCCAGCTCTGCAATTAAACAGGGAATTCAAGTCAACTCCATTCTGTGATCGTCAGAAAATCCTACATTTCCCCTACAACAATAGTGTCAGAGAATTGTTCACTGACTAAACAATGATCAAAGGGAGACTCCGGCCCTTGTGTGGATTCCTCAGGGAACTCTGGGCATGTTAGCAGGACGGGCACCTGCGTTGCGTTTGACTACCCCTCCCTTGCACACCACACCCTTGTCCTGTCTCCAGAGGGTACAGGGAGTCAGACCTGTGTCCTGACAAGCCAGGGAGACTCTCGGAAACGGCATGCACTTGTTCTGTGGGGTGTTCCAAGGTTATCTTGTTACTGATTTAATTTTACAAAGCTTATGACAGACGAATTATATCAATTGCTCTTACTGAACACTAAACATCAATGAAGCATGAAAATATATTTGCAAAATAAAGGATTTTCTGTATAGAGTATGTAGCTTTTAGCAAAAACTCAATAGCATCTTGGCTATGAGGTATAAGCCACCTTTATTACCTCCACAATAGGCATTTCATTTGTATTTTTGCCAGCAACACGAAGCATGGCTGAAATCAACAACAAAACTGTGTTTTCTTGAGCAACATTGTTCGCTTCACCATTTGTACAGAATGCTCACCAGGAACTGAAGGGAAAAGTGTGAATGGATGGAACCTTCCTCCAGATGAAATGGCACCTGTTGTGTGGATGGAAAGAGGAGGAACTGCTGGGTGGCTCCTGAGGGCTACTTGGGAAAGTCCACCGCACTGATGTGTCCACTCCGACACCACTGCTTACCCCTGCTATCTATCTGCCACAATTAGGTGCCATTTCCTCGTCTCAGCAGGAGGGCAAACAAAAAATTGCCAACTGAATGATTGAAACAGTGAAGAGCTGGCTGGTTTTCTGTGGGATCGATGTGACGGAGCATCAGATGGGACGTCTCCTGTGCTGCTGAAGTCTGGCAATGGCCTTAAAGGTGAAAATATCCCCAAAGACACCAGGACCTTCTCTCGCAAGGAAACATGAGGCCAGCTGTGCTGGATTGGATGGTTTCGCTGTTTCCCAACCACCCAACTCTGGGTTCCCAGCAAGGCTGAGTCAGGAGTAAGGATTTCCAGCTGAGAGCTGACTGCGTGCACTCCTGCCTCGGGATGGCAGGGGGCTCTGAGCTCCAAGGAAGCCACTGGAACCTCAGTCTGATGCACTTGGTGGGTGAGTCACACCTGGAAGACTGGAGGCTGGCCACCGTGGCAGGTCACCTCTCTTCACCATGGGGCGGAGGCTGTGGTGAGCCTCCTCCAGAGGTGGGTGGGGTGAAGGAGGGAGTGAGGTGGGGGGTCTTGGGAGAATGCCTGGGGGCAGGAAATAACTTCAACAGAGAGAGCATTGTGCTGAAAACTGTAGAGAACTAGTTTTAAACAGGACCCTTCGCCATGGCCACGGTGGTGGTGATTCAACCACTGCTGGTCCTTTTCAGAGGAGGTGACGAGTAAGGAGAAGGAAAGGATGGAATTGGAAAAATTAATCGGAAGCTTATTGGGGTAGTGAAGCAAATCTATGTGATTAAATCCTTAATGCTCAGCCAGAAAGGCTTACTCTGACAAAGAGGGGCTATGAATCTGCCTCCTTATGAAATGCTGTCCTCGATATTCTACTAGGAGGTATCAAAGCAGTGCCTATAATTCATTCCATTAATTTTGTTTTTATCAGATACCAGCTTTTGCGGCAGGACTGTCTGAGAGTGTGTAAGCAGGTGTACTCTCTACTCCACGTCCTGGGGAGGCTCCACGAGCAGGGACTGACTGTTCCTCTGGATTTCCCCTGATTCATCAGTGCAGAGCTACAGCAAAGACTCTGAAGAGCCAGAGGGTGGGTGGGAAGGAACCAAGGGAGCTTCTCTGCCAGGGCAACTCGAGGAAACACGGAGTGCATGCTGAGGCCGCCCCAGGGCGCAGGCCCGGGGGGGATTCGAGCTCCCAGTGTGGAAGACGGGGAACCATGCATGGAGGGAGAAAAGGATGTCTCAGGTTTCAGTTCTGAGATATCTAAGTATTCACTTTTCCTGGTAGATCTATAACCGTCAGTGCTCACCCTCAGAGTCAAGATGGCAGTTCTAGAGTTGATGTGCCTAAAGGGTGCCCAAGTCTTAACCAACCACGTAACTGGGCTGGCCACCAGTACTGACTGGGAAGGGCCAGAGGCAGGGACATCCCGGAAGCTCTGGGTCCAGGTCTGTGACTCTGCTTGGGGCCTGGCCGTGGGGAATTCCGCCCATGCCCACTTCTGAAAGCTGTGTCTGGCAACACGAAGGAGGTGGGATATCTGTGGACAGAGGTTGCTGATCACTCAGAAGTCATCATGAATTTGGCTAGCCGTCTGAGAAGAAGTCTGGTTTTTTCTCATTGAAAAAGTACTTAAATATCTTGACTCCAGCGGAGTCCAGAATTAAGCTCACATTTCTTATTCAGCACTTCTCAGTGGACAAGGCTCTAAGTAATAGGACTTATTACTTAGAGTAATAAGGCAGTAATAGGACTTATTTATCAGTCCATCCAAGAAAATGGTGGGATGAGGAGAGTGGAGACCTCTCTGACTGATATCGTGCAACCAGGAGAATCCACAGTGCTCCTAGGGGTAGACGGGGAATCTGTCTGAGGACACACACTCGTGAGTTAAAACAAATTATCCCAGACCTCGTACCCAGCAGCGCCAGGATCAGCTCCACTGTGGGAGTGGTGGGGGTCATGTGGATACCACTGAATGGAAGTGCCAGGGCCGTGGATGAGGAGCGATGATAATCCCAGGACACCAGGGAGGCTGTGCAAGCTGGCTGGACCACTGTTCTCTCCCCTGGGTTGTGGTAAGAAAATCCAGGAAAAGGCTCTTAACAACATGCCTAGTAATGTCAAGAATTCATAAATTATCACTGAGTTTTGATTCCTGTCATTTACTGAGTTCCGTTCCTTCATGTAGATTATAAGGTAAGTTCTTGTCCCCATGGATCCAGAATGATCATGGGTTGGCAAAGGGAAGGTTAATTAAAAACGAGGCGTGATAGGATTCGAGCAATTCCAACTAGAATCCAGAAATAAAATCATTTTAATTCCTTTTAAAAAAAATCACTGTCATAGTTGAGGAGATGGATTAATATTTGCAAAATGCCTAAGAAAATAAATAGAAGTTTCATGTATTTGATTTAAAAATATATTTATAGCAAAGTTTTATAAGACTTCTGACATGTTTGCCTCTCCCAAATTGTACACAGTGGAAAACACAGTGATTGGCATAAATCTTGTGACACCCAAGCCAGGCTGCTCACTTCAAGCCCTGGCCCTCCTGAGTTGTGCTTCAGATCTGCTGGGCAGAGGCGAGGGTTTCCAAGGAGCTCCTCAGTCTGTCTGCTGTCAAGAGTTGCAGGGGTTTCTGGGAGGGTCTCCTAGTGCTTCGGTGTTCCCCATGAAAACCCTGGAACAACTCATCCAAGATGTGTCTTCATTCACACTTAATATTTCCTTTGCATGTTGATGTGACTTTTTTCCCTTTCATATTTAAGATACCTTTTACCAGTAAGATAAAATTAGCCACGATGAAGTACTTTAAATGATTTCTATAAAACTAGATGTTTACCCAACAGTTGTGGAATCCATCTCCAAATCCCTCACATTTATTTAGCTTAATGGATGAACTTACAAGGCCTTCTCTAATCCCCTGAATCAGGGGCCACATCTGCCCTTTGTTCCTGGATCTTTTCAGGCTCCAGCTTATTCCTTTGTGGGTTATGGTCTTGCTTTCTCTCTCCCTGTTGGGCTCCAGGGTCTCTGAGGGAGGGCAACCTCTGCCCTGCTCTCTACTAAGCCCTCAGGAGCGTGTCTAAAGCTCTGTGCTGAGTCCACTCCTACCAATCAGTGGCTGAAGTGACCACAGCAATGCTTTTCGCATTAGGTGAGTTCAGTGATGCCCCAAAAATGATCTGAGCACAGAAGAGAAAAAGGAGTAGAAAATGACTTTGAAGCCCAGGGCTTCAAGTTATCCAGCCTGTCTGACTGATATAAAAATAATCCCAGCTTTGAAAAAATTTCAATTAACTTTTTAATGAGAAACTAATTCTATCAAAGAAACAGGGTGCTTTAAAAAGCTTTGATATCTAATTATTAACACATACTCTTTAATAATCTTGAAAGCTCTGATTTTATAGGTAGAATGTTCACAGCAGCGATAAGAAAAAAAAAAATCCCCAAAGCAAAATAAACAAAACAGAAAGCTCTTTTAATTACAGAGTAAGGAACTTTCAGAACACAAAAAATCTTATTTTGTGTCAGAGAAATGGCTTGGATTCCATTAAGGATGAGCAGTGAGCTGAATCAACCTAAGAATTTTATATTAGCCTACGTATAATGCATTTTGATCTGATTTCCATTTTATTTCGTTGTTCTCATCTCTAAAAGACAATAGCCACTGTTACCGCACGAAGATCTCTCTGAAGGCAGAGACTGGCGAGGCAGTGTCTGCGGAGAGGAGAGTGTATTACAGCTCCTTGCCTGGTCCTGTCCATTCCAGAGGCTTCCTCTGCACTTTGCCGAGGTTACTGCTGTACATGCCATTGCTGGTCACTTGCTAAAAGCCTTTCAAATACCATATGTTTTATTTGTTGGCTTTTCAAATATAAAAAAAATTGCTATCATGTTTTGCAAGTGAATTAAAGTTGGTGTTCAGAAAAGGCATGAAGAAAACTGGCTTCTGGATGTGTTGAGGACCCGGGACACTGTCCCATCAGCCAGCTGCACTGCAGCTTCCTCCAGGTTTCCAGGCATTTGTGCACAACATGACCTCCCCCGCTACCACTCTGCCACATCCCCTCTTCATCGTCCCCACTATTGCCACCCTAATTACCTGTCAAAAGTGCCTTATTAATTCAACTTGATGGCTGTCACCTCTTTGAAAAATTCTGCACCAAAGAACAAATTTAGCATCATGTAACTTCTCACATAGAAGAATTTGGTGAAAAAGACTATTCTTAGTAATAAAAGTCATATATTCATGATATGAAGTATGGGAAAAATAGCTATTTCCATTACTTTTAATTGAAAGTGATTTGGAGCCAATTTAATTCCTTAAATAGTACAAGATGTTTGGGTCAAGCCAAGTCAAAAAGATAAGATGTGTTCAAAGTCAGAATCCTTCAAAAGCTCCAAAAGCTAGCTGATTGAAAGGGGATGTTTTTTGCAAAACCATGGGGAGGGTAGAAAGATCAGAGGTTGCCAGAGGTAGAGAGGGAGGGAGGGAGGGAGGGAGGGATAAATGGGAGCGCAGAGGATGAGGGTCAGGAACACTGTTCGGCAGGGTCCTCGAGTGGTAGATACTCGCCACTGTACATTTGTGTAAATCCTTAACTGTCCAAGACCAAGAGAACCCTAATGTGGATGGTGGGCAGTAATGGGGTGGCCATGTAGGCTCATCAGTTGTAACACGTGGACCCCGGGGAAGGGGGGATACTGCAGAGGCTGGGAGAGATGTGAGATCTCCATGCCTTTTGCTCCATCTTCTGCGAGTCTACAACCATGCTAAAAAAATGAAGTCTACTCCCTTTTTTTAAAGGGTATTTTAGTCTGAAGACGCTCAGGAAGCTTTTGGCAGCGATGGAGAAGTACGTTCAGGGTGGCATATGCTGTCTGTCTAGGACGAGTGGATGTCAGCCCAAAGCCAGAATTCTTGTTGGAAGATGATCTGCCCAGTTGGGCAAGCAATCCTGTAAGACCGCTTCCAAAAAGACTCGCAGGGAGTGATGACATACAGCAACTCCATCAGAATATCCACTTTATTCTCCCTGGATCTGTGACTTACAATACTGAGCTCAGGATTTCAAAGGCTGTGGCGTGGCCTCCTCTACAGTATGGGTCACCGGTGACTTGACAAAGTGTAGCAATTATACAACTTTACGTGATGTCCAGTGAAACCAATACTGCCCGTGGTAACAGAAAAAGAGAATTAATAGAGATCCACAGAGAGACTGAGCAGTGATCGTCTGATTTAGTAAGGACAGGTCAAGGGGAAAAGACCATTTTTAAGGGATGAACCTTTGAGATACAACACAGACTTCCTCTCCACTCTCCCAAAGAACGGAAGGCTAATAGAGAGATGCAAACTGCATCATGAAAATTTTTGATGATGATGTACAATCACATTATACAAAGGTATTTCCACGGAGTCTTCAAGGATAAACTTCCCAAGAGTTTTTATAAACCAGAATGAACTTTGCGTCTCACATGCTTTGATGTAGCCTTGCCCCAGTGAACCTTCCCTGGGTTCCTTCCCACTGTGTGATTCTGTGACAAGACGCAGGGTCTGGTGTGATGCACGGTTGGTCACCAGAGCAGGGAGAGCCTAGCAAGGGCCTGTCATGCCGAAAGCTCAGCAAAGGCCTTCTGAACTTGGTCAGTGCAATAGGATGCTCTGTTCTTAGGCCACCTCGAGGGGTCTCTGTGACTTCCTGATTCACCATTAGAGAACAGAGACCCTCCATTCGGTCACTTTCCATGTTGGGGACTGAAGAGCCCAGGCACCAGCTGTGAACCCTGTGGGACGGGGAGCCTCCCCAAGGGCCACTCACTCTCCTGCCTCAGCAAGCAGCAGCTTACTGTGCGAGGGAGCCCCAGGTAGGGCACAGTCAGTACCCATGAACTCTACCTCAGTGCAGATTGCTGAGCGTCCCTTTCAGCACAGCGCCAGGCACCCCAGACTGACACGCTGGCCACTAGGAGGCTAGCCACGTCTGTGTATAGCAGTGCAAGGGGCTGGGGCATGTCAGAGAGAGGCTGTGAGTCAGAGCTGGGGAGCCCTGAGGCAGGACAGAGCTGGCTTCCTGGGGAAGAAGTGGGCCTTCGGGGGGAGGCCAGACTAGAGCCTGGCCTCCGTGAGGGGCTAAGCATGGTGCTGAGCTGTGTGACCCAGAAGAGCAGCCTGCACAGTCCCCACTTCATCTCAGTAAAACAAAGATGTCAGTAACAAGATCTCCTGCATAAGGCAGGCATTAGGATCAGTAATGTGAAACGGTATTTAAGAAAATGTGGGTCACTGAAGCATTTAGTGGGACACGTGTTTTATCATTTTAAAAACATGAGAAAATAGAAAAAAATCTAGCAGAACAGAAAATATCATCAGGCATTACATGTGGTAAGTGTATACTTTGTTCCATGGCTATTGTGTGTGTGTGTGTGTGTGTGTGTGTGTGCTGCATTGTGACTGCAACACACATTTCCATGTGGGTCATGATAACACAAGCTCAAAACCCACAGGTGGGAAGCTTTTAGCCCACGGCGGCTGGAATCTGGGCAGTGCTGGAAAATGGTGGAATGAAAATACAGTGTCCAGGTTGAGGCTTTAAGAAAGAGCATTTGACGTGGAGGATGAGAGGGAAAAGGCAAGAGGAACCAGCAGGCACGTGTGCAGACATGTGTGCTCACATGCAGGCGTTGGCCTGAGAGGAGGTGGGGAGGGCTAGAGGAGGTTGAGACGGGCAGGAGTTGGGTGGACACTTATGTAGGCCACGTGGAGGGCTCTGGATGCTTTTAAATTAAAATATGAGAAGTCCTTAAGACGTTTGCACAGGGATGAGGGGGTCGGGTTCAGAGCTGGGAGGAAGACGAGGCGGTGCTGTGCACCGTGGGCTGGAGTGCAGACTGGGCTAGACCTCCTGGGCCTCAGTTCTGGCTCCCCAGGGAGCACTTGGGCCAAGACCCAGGAGTGGACATGTGAGGAAAGGGAGGCAATGAGAGAGGGCCTGTGACCCAGGCCACTCTGCAGACTCACTTCCTCTGGTCAGAATCCCCTTTCCTGCCCCAGATCCATCACATTCTCCTGCAAGCCCGCTGTGATCATGTCCAAGAAACCAACTCTGCCCTGTTGTTTGGATAACCCCCTCGCCTGTGCTTTTACCAAGATCCACAGGGAGGTGACCACCACTGGCTTTCTGGAGTTTCTGGACGCATGCTGGGACTATGCTCCTGGCTCCCTTGTGGTCAGATGAGGCCACGTGATGAATTCTGGCCAGTGATTTCTGCAGGAGCATTTAATGCCCATGGCTTTCTCTCTGGACATTTCTTTCCCTCTGTTCTAAAACCAGTATTGGGTCCTGGAGTGAAGATAACAAGAAGCTGAGCTTCCACCAACAAACAGCAGACAACCAAGCTGTCTGTGGCCGGAGTCCCTGAGGTCTCGACTTGTTTGTGGGCAGCAGGTCTCAGCTTCTCTTGCTGGTGCCCTGGGAAGCCAGCTCAGGCTTGATGCAGGGCAGTGCTCCATGAATATTTGTTGTGCAAATGAAGAAATGATTTGTTCATCAGAGACAATGAGTGACACGAAGAAGAAGAATCAAAGGTCACTCTAGGATGCTCACTGGAAGAAAGAGAATAAGACTGGATCATCATAGAGGAAACAGGAAGGGCAGGGGTGGCAAGAATGAGTTTAGTGCTGGGCACTTTGGATGTGAGTCCTGGTGAGTTGTCCATGAGGGCTCATGTGTAGGAAGTTGGAAATACGGGCTCGATTGGTTTGATAACATCCACAGGGTTACAGATGAGAAGTTTGAACTCCATAACTTGAGAGGACAATTACATTGTAAGAAGAGATTCCATAAGTCACAAAAGTAGGAAAAGATATGAAGAGGGAGTAAAGAGAGATCATGGAAGGTGCTCACCCTGAAAGGTAAGCATCTCCTCCAGGGTGGAGCCCTAGAGAGGAAATACAGCTCAGCTGCTTTCTACCTGGGACCTTGAAAAGTTATTTTGCTTGTTTGGATTTCTACTAGTTACTGATAGTTTGTGAATTGATAACTCAAACCATTGTATGTTGAAATTGATAACCAGAATCCACAAGCAACAGGGATGAGATTCCAAAGCAGATGAATTTTGTGGTTTCCAGTTTCTGTGTCTGGTCAGGAAGCTGATGTCTCACTGTTTGCTGGACTTCAAGGTGAGATAGATGATCGTCTGTTTTCATGTAACCAGTAAATGAACCAGATAAACGTCACTTGTCTGGCCCCATGCAGAGTTCCAAACCCTAATGTGTTTTGTCAATGCGAACTGAGAATACCATGAAATAAATGCCTATTATTAGACAACATATTTTACATATTAGAGCAAAAAGTCTTAATGAGGTCCTTTCTCAAGGAAGAGAGATGAATTAGTAATCTTATGAGAAAATTAACAGCAGTGAGAAGGTTCGCTGAGGGACTCTTAAAAGAAGATCAAATTACAGGGCATCTTGTGTCCTGATTTACCCTCCCATGTTCTACATTCAACTATGAAATCATTTCAAGGAATAAAAAAATCATTACCAGTGAGGAAAAGTGCAGAGCTGGTGCTGCCCCCTGGTGCTCATTCTGACTCATAGCTGGAAATGCACAAACCTCAGACAATTTGACAGTCTAATTTTCTGGCTTAAAATTGACTCACAGAAATTAAAGTTGGAACAACAACAAAACCCTCTCTTTCCGGTAATTCATCATTTCTCATTAGTTCCATGTTAAAACAGAGTAATACAGGGAATGTGTAGGTATTCACTACTTTAAATGTATTTATTCTCTCTGATCTTGACCTGTAAAGGTATTTTATTAAAAACAAAAACAAAAACAAAAACAGGTCTCAAGTGAGGTTTGAAATAGATAATTGTAAGGTAGCTATAGAAATGGAGTAACACTGATCTGAGTTCATTTCACGGTATTGAAGGCAGAGCTGGTTTCCAGGGCTCAGAAGACCATGGGCATCTTTGGTCCAGCTTGAGTCCACACCTGAAATGCTTTCTAGTATGGCCAGAAGGCAGAGCAGAGATGCCCTCCGAGTGGCTGCAAAACATCAACCAGGTGAGAAACTCAAGTTATTTCCCACCTTTTCTGGTTGAGTCAGTCTCATTCCTCTCACCTTGGGAAGGGTCTCATTGAGAAGGTCCTGGTGGGTCAATTCTGTGTTCAGTGAAGGACAAGAGAGGATCCCTGGGAAAATCACTCCACCACATCACACAGACTCCTTGGTTACATTTTCGGGATACCTGACTCTTTGCTTTGCTGTATGCAACTCTTAGGCTGGAGGACATAGCCTGCGTGACCCACTGCCTCCTCCAACCAGGGACATCTCCTGTAAGCATCCCTCACTAAGATCTCGCTCCAATTAGCCAGGTTCACATTCTCGTTTAAAAGCCAAGATCGCTTTGGGAGGACAGAATGACCTTAAGCTGTTGGCGTTCCCAGTACCCTGCTCATCCCCTTGCAGCTGTGGAAGTCAACATGGCAGATACGAGACTTACAGATGAATGGATCAGTGAATGAATGAATGAATGAAGTTCAAGCAGAAAGTGAGTCTCTTCAGCAAGGATTTTGTCTCTTTGGTAGCTATGGGGACACATTAGGGCCACTGAGGAAATCAGAAGCTGTGCTGAGGGGTCCTCAGACCCTTGCTGCCCAGAGCAGAGGATGATTCTGAGGTGTCTACTGCTGTGCACCCTGGGCTTGGTGACAGCTCACGGGCATATCTGAGGACAAACAGGTAACTCACAAAGACATTCTGGAGCCCAACCCTTTGAGTTTAAATCTGCACTTCCGAGGCAGAGGTGCTGCCGTTGACATGTGCCGGAGAAGGCCAGCGCGCTTCCCTCAGCAGAGGGCTGGAGCTGTGTGGGCCACACACACGTCCCCCCGGCTCCCCTGTGCCAGTCTCAGGGCCCTGCAGACTCGGGACTTGGGAAATGCATCACTTCAGTTGCAGGATTGATGAATTAGTTCAAGAGGACTGTTCGGCCTGACAGAGGAAGGGAATTTGACAGTGCCCCAACGTGCATAGACCCCGAGGATGTCGCAGTCCGTGAAATAAGCCAGTCAGAAAAGGACGATGCTGTGCGATCCTCTCACGTGAGGTCCCTAGATCAAACTCTGAGACAGGAAAGAGACGGGCTGCTGGAGACCCAGGTCGGGGAGAGGGATTCGCTGATGAGTATCAAGCTTCCCTGGACAGCAATGGTGACACAACATAAATGGACTTAGTGCCTCCGATCCGGGCACAATTGAAATGGTCACAAAGGTAACATTTATGTGATACATATTTCTTCACAATAGAAACAAAACAAGTCCATGCGTTCACTCCACAGAGGCTCACCATGGCTACAGGTGTGAAGGGCTAAGCCAGGAGCCGGGGACCCACAGAGGGATCAGCCACGACTCTACGTCAGAAAATGTCACGACCTTTCTATGAAGACACCGTCAATGTTGATGTGCCACTTTTCTGTTCTCTTTTCTCGACAACTTCCTCCTTTGATGTTTTCAATACGTGGTCTCAGAAACCGTTTCACTTTCTAATTGTGACCCAGCAGTGACGACAGGAATGCTAACAAATGCCGTGAACCCTGGAATCGGGAGCATTCTCACTGTCCTTCCTGCCCAGGGAGCTGGCCTGCCGTGCAGTGGGAGGGTCCCTGTCTCTAGTCTCCAGCAGGGCAGGGGGCGGCTGGCAGCTCTCTCTCCTGCGGGATGCGGCCGGGAGGGAGACCAGAGAGCAGGCAGGCATGTGGAGTGACGGCCTAGCCCTCACATGACAGGTGTTGTCCCCTGACTGTCGATTAAGGCACAATTAAGGGCCCTGTGCTGTGATTCCGCGAAGCCGCTGGCCGTGCAGCGGGGACTGGCCAAGGGCACGGTGACTCTAGCCCCCACGGCCCTGCTCCTGCTGCGGAGCGAGCTTTCAGACGAGGTGTGGATGAAGACCCCGCTGGTGTGCGGAGGCCCCCGGACACAGAAGCACCCCACAGACCCAGGTGGGTGGGAAGCAAAGGAAACGGCCCTGACAGCCGCCGCACGGCCCGGCGAGGTCGTTGGCCAACTTACTGTGGGGTAGGGGTGGGAGCAGAACACGGTGTACTTCCGGATGACGCCGTTCAGCTTGAGAGGGGGAAGCCAGGACACGAAGACCATGGAGGCCGAGGCCGCAGCCGCCTTCACGCCCGCGGGCGGACCTGGAACTGGAAGAGGCCAGCGTTTAGTCACCGCTCACTGGGCGCACAGGCCTCGCCCCCACGGACCCCTAGCTGGGCGGCCCCTGCTGCTCAGCTCTGAGGACCAGGGTCCTGTTCTGCCGTGGCCACGGGACACAACTGAGCCACATTCGTATGCTGAGGTCCCGTCTCCTGTGGCCTCAGAATGTGACCTTGCTTGGAGACAGGACTTTAAAGAGGCAGAGGAGCAAAAATGAGGCCATGGGGGGCCCTGCCCCAACACGACTGGGGTTCTTGTTAGAAGGGGTCAGCTGGACACAGAGATGCATGCTGCTGGGAGACGACTTGAGGGGACACAGGGAGAGGAGGCCACCTGCAGCCAGGGGACAGCCCAGAGCCCTTCTGACCCTCAGGGCATCCAACCCTGGCCACACCTTAGTCTTGGGTGAGACCATTTTTTGGCGGCCTGTTCTCCTGGGAGACTTTCTCCATTCCCGTCTCTGAACAACTGAGGGGTTGGTTTCTGGTCACTCTTGTTCCTCCTGCAGTTTGCAACTTTGAGGGGGTGGGGATGTGTGTCCTATCTCTGCAGCAGAGAGGCATGACAGTGAACAGGCTTGGTCACCAGGGGCCACTCTTGCTTGCCCAGAACCCTGCCATGGCTCCCCTGTACCTAGAGAGGGATGGAAATGTGGCTCACAGCGAGGTCTCCGTGTCAAGGGGCAGTGGCGTGTGTGTATGTATGTATGGCCACTCTGCCGTCCACAAACCAGCCAAAGGCAGAAATGGTGTCCACACTGTGCAGCAGGAGTCGGGGCAGGGGCCGACTGCACAGCTTCCCTCATCCTCGGGTTCTCCAGACTGAGGAAGGAGGACGCGGCCCAGAGTAGCACAGCCGGGGAGAAGGGGAAGGACACAGACGCTGCTGTGGAGTGGGCTCCTGGTTGGGTCTGACATCCATGTGAGAGGGTCCTGGGGAGCCCTGGGGGATCTCTGGGTCTCTCCTTCTCCCAGGAGAGCATGACTGCTCAGTGGAGATTGTGGGAGTTGAGTGTGGATCTCATCAAGGTGACCTTCACTCTTCTAAATCTCAAAGACAAAACCAGCTCTGGGGAAAGCCAGCTTGGGCTGCACATGGTCATCACCATTTGGAAATGGAAGGTTCTTGGCCAGTCCTGCAGGCAGTGAAAGCTAGAGGAGGGAGCTGGGGTGAGTGGTGGATCCTGGGACATCTCCATTGTCCTGGGCACTTGTCCTTGGGTGACCCATAGGTGAGGGGTCACTGAGACTTCCACAGGCGGGCTCAGAGCCACCAGGACTCCTCCTGGACACCCAGGGACGAGGGTGTCTGTTGAGTGTTTTCATCCTCACGGACACCCTGGACACCAGCACTCTCCCCTCCTCTCTAGAGCAAACCTGCGGCCAGTCCCCTTGCTGAGCCCAGCATCTCTCCAGGAGCCCAGGTGCTGCCTGCTCATTCCCAAGCCATGTGTGACCATCCTTCCAGTCAGGTGAGGCTGTGTGTTCATTACCATGTGAACCAATGAAATACGAGTGCAAAAGAAGATGTTCCCGTTGCAATTAAAGGGCCTCCTCTGGAATGCTTCATCTGATGTCAGTTAGGAAGGAGGGAGGGAGGGAGTTTCCTCTATTTATTAAAAAAATCAAGACAGAATCTTAATTTTATTAGCAAACATTTTGGTAGATTCCATTTTGGTAATCTGATACCTAAATGTATATATATGTTTATTTATTTTAACATGAAGGTCTAGGACAGCTTGTGTGGTTTGCATGAACCCCTGGCCACCACAGAGTGAATTCTGACACCAAGGTTATTTGGTTGAAATAAAGGGTGCAGCCTCCAGAGAATTCCGTCTTCTGCCTTCTCCCTGTTGTCAGGCCAAGACTCCCCTGCTGGGCTGCAGTGGCTACTTTATCTCATAACTGCCATGCGGGTCTCTGTGAGGATGTCGTGGGGACCTCAGGTGGACCATGCCCTCAGCTGGGGTGAGCATCTTCCCTCCAAGCCTGCTTCTTCCCACCTTCATCTCGGGAGGTGTCCCAGACGTCTTCTCAGTCAGAGGAGCTAGAGCCCAGAATTCTCTTCCTCTCCTGAGTGGCGTGTTGAGTTCCTTGGGCACGTTAGAGCTCCATGTGGACATGATAGGTCAGTACTGGGCTCTGCCAGCTGGGCGGTGTTCTCTAGCACTGGACTCCTCCAGGCCCTGGGTGTCCGGATGGTGATATAGGGCCTTGGGATCCCTCTTTCTGGAACCTTCTTCCACCCTCTATATTTTCCCTGAAAACTTTCTCTTCTGTCATGATCTTCTAAATATCAGCTCCTGCAGGAAGCAGGCTAGATGGCCAGGGCCCTGGGTTCTCTCTAGACTCTTCTCCACCGCATCTGTCACAGCCCACTCAGGAGAGTGCGCTATGCTGTCTCCTCCATCAACCTGCTGTCTCTCTAGGACCTAGACCAGCATCTGGAACATACTAGATCCTCAATGCAGATTCTCTGAAAGAGCGGGGAAATGAGTTCACTAGCTACAGTGTGACAGCCAGGATTCTAAGGCGGCCGCCATCCTGCACAGGCACATCTGCCCAGCTTCCACCCCAGCACATGGGTGGTAATTCCTACTACACTGGCTGGGTCACTCCTGGGACCCAGTTACCTTATGTGGCAAGGGGATGGTGTCTGAAGATATATGACAAAAGGACAGTTTCCTGGGTGGCCTGACCTAACCCAATGGGCCCTTAAATGAGAGGGGGAGTGAGAGGGAGGGTGGGGCATTGGAAAAGGGAGAAACTGCAGAATGTAATTGAGTCAATCATGCTGTGTGCGTGCACGAACACTTCATGAAAAATTCCACTTTTGTGTGTATCTACAAAGCACCAATTTAAAAAATAATAAATAATAGAAGGAAGAGCAATAGAGGAAGAGGAGCTGGGAGAGGGAGTTGGGAGGGAAAGTGGGGGCACTGGGATCAAAATAGAGCAAATTACATTCCATGAATATACAAATATGTCAAATGAACCCCACTATTGTGTATAACTGTAATGTGCTAATGAAAGTGTTTAAAAAGAAAGAGGAGCCTGAGTTCAGAGATAGAAGTGAGAGAGATCTGAAGGCATGGAGACACTCCACCTCTGGCCTTGAAGAAGGAAAAGCCCTGATACAAGAGGGTTGGCTGGGCGGGTGGGGAGCATGTGACGGGTGGAGGATCCCCTGGGGACATGAGGTCAGTCATGTTGCTGTGGTGCTTTCTACTGCACAGGACACTGTCCCGCGTGCTGTGTGACCCTGGAGTCCTGCTGCCAGGGCCAGCTAAGGTGTGTGTAAGCACACCCACCTACACACCTCACCTGCCAGGTCTGCTGAGACCCACGCCCACAGGCACACACAGCTCAGCTATGGGTGGCCACAGCCCTCACAGCATCCTGCATGTATGCTCCTCTCAGCTCCATCTCCAGACGTCCACCAGAGAGATCGCGTTAACAGAGGGAGGGAGGGAGCCTATATCAGCGATCGTACCTGCGGCCCTTGTTCTTTCCCCATTGCGCCTATTAGCAATGTGCTCAGCAAATATTTGAACTTGAGCACGACCATCTCTATTTGTACATATATAATGTTTTATTTTTGCATAAACAGATTGAGGCTGAAACTAGCTGATGCCTGCAGAACGAAAGTGGCAATTGAAAATTAATAGATGATACTGTTTGCACTCAGTTCCCACGGCTGTGCTTAGAGTACAGTGCTTGCAAATAAAATGATAGTAGGCTCTCGCAGATGTATCAGAGTTCGGAATCAATTGTTCTGTGCTCAAAAGCAGAAAGCCACATTCCTACTGCAATAACAGAGGTAGAACTTCTCATAGACTGGAGTCTGGGAAGTGAGTCTGAAATGTGGGCAGTACTCAGACTACAAGCTTATGTCTATGGACCTGAGATTCAAAGGGTCCTAAAATTTAAGGATCTGAGACGACATCCTTTGGCCTGACAATATGACCACAGACCTGAGAATGTGTCTCTAAGTCCAAGAATTCTTGATAAAGACTGAGAAACTATTGAAAGCATAGGAGATGTGTTCTCTAAATAATTGCAAATCATCCTTCGCAAAAGTAAACTTTTTGTCTTTACTGGTGATAAAATGTCCCTTTTTAGGATGACCAATGACTTCCATACACTAACAACCCTCCCTGAACCTTCAGGCCCCTTGAGGCTGTGGGGTTAGCACCAATGGTGAGGACCTGTGGAAGGCAGGCAGGCCTCATTGGACATTTGTAGTTAACACATTAATTTCTCTTTGTTGGCGAGAACATCAATAAACACTGAAACTTCAACCTATGCCTAAAATAACTCCTTAATGAGGAAGAAGTTAATGAACACTGGCAATTATTTTATTGGCGTTCTGTTCATATTGTAATTCAAGTTGGCAGTGTGATCCAAACTTCACACAGACGAGACCTCCTCGGTAGATGTGCAGGCAGGACCTGTAGTGTGAACTGGATTAAGCATTTCATCTATGATGATGAGCCTTGCTCCTTTCCTTCAATCAGACACAAAATTGCACTCACTTCCATTAACTGCTCAACTACCATTTCTGTTAGATATTGGGTCCACAGAGGTGGCTGGCACAGTTCTTTACCATTTGTAAATTAGTGCGTTTTTCCTGGAGATGAACTCATCATGATGGTAGTTTTCGCCCTCCTTCCACCCAATCTCCACACTTCTTTCTGATCAGTGTGGACACTCAGTTCTGCACACCGCCAGCCCACGTGGAATTCTGGACCCCTCCTTGGAGTATCTGGCAGGCCCAAGGCAGGACAGTGTCAACGCTGGTCACAGAAGCAGGAAGAGTTGTTGGGCAAACAAGACCTTGGGCCTGGGGGGGGGGGGGTCAAGTTTTGAAATTAAGTTCTATGATTTCTAAAACTGGAGGATTCAGGATCCAAAATCGAGTCAGTCGGAGCCATGGAGAGCCTTTGCTTCTTAATAGAATTCTATACTTTCTTTTGAAAAATACTGATGTTGAAATTTGTGTCGTGGAACCATTTGCTCTTTAAATGATGCTCGCGGTGACATCTGGGTTACTCCTTAGCAATGCCAAGGCACCTTCCGCCCCTGCTCTGAGGGAGTGGGGAGAAATAACCCAGGATCTGGTGTAGGAGCAGCCCGCGGAGGCCCAGCTGGGTGGCTCAGGGTGCTTGTTTTACACTCTGAGTCATGCAGTCCAGTAGCCACAACTTTGTCCTGAGGACCATCTAGTCTGGGGATGGCTAGGTGAGGGGCCCCAAGGCCCGTGGGCAGCAGGGGTCAGTGCTGGCTTTCACACAGTTCTTGGTCCATTACATTTTAAGATTAGATCGTGGCTCTTTTCCCTCAAGCTTAGCCTGGTGGATGTTGCTTGTGACGAGTGGCACTGCGCCGTGGCGACTTCTCATCTTTGAGTGGCACTGAGTGACACCTGCCTCTTCTTTGGGACTACTGTGTGCCGGAGAAAAACTAAAGCTGGTGAGGACTGATTGTGAACAGACACTGTAACTTGAGAAGGGGCGGAGTGGCAGTTGGAACCCTGTGCACGGGGGGATAGCTGGGGCTGCTCAGGGATCAGTGCACCCTGCGAGGTGGAAGTGAGCCCCGAGTGCTGGGAAATCAGGCTAGGGCATGGACAGGCTGGAGAGGAGGCCCAGTCCTTGCCTCTGTACCTGGGCCCCAGCTTTGCTTCCAGACTTATGTGGGAGGGGGCTAGAATTGAGGTTCTAGCCATCAGACCTGCAGATACACAGGCACTAACAAGAAGTGGGTAATGGCTTGCCCTCCTCCACCTTCCCAGCTTCCTGGGGAACTGAGTCCTGAAGAGAAGACAGGGAGGTTGGGAGCCAAGTCAGCATGGTGTGGGGATGTGCTGGGGACCTGTGTTGACACTGTCTCTGGAGTGATTCTGGGCTGAAGTGTTTTTGGAAGACTCTGAGAGGCACTCATTTGATATCGGCTGCACCTCCTTGACTAAGCTGGGGGCAACTGCTTTGCTATTTATTGGAACTTAACTGAGGGTCTCCCTTAGAGTAACAGAAAACCCTTTGCTGTGTGGTTTCTGCAGGTTTGGGTCATGGTCACATAACCCAATCCAAATCAGATTAATAGCCCAAAACAAAATGAACAGTGATTTAAAATTTTACCCAATTATCACGAATCCTTGTAAGAATTAAAAAAGAAATCATATTGTGAAGCACATAAATCAAGGCCTTCTACCGAGATTTAACTAACCCAGAATAATCTGGCCTATGCCAGGGCACAACTTTTAGAGTTACGAAGATGTGATTATCAGAGCTTACACTGCGGGGAAAGGGGCCCTGTGGTTAATCTAGGAGGATGGAAACAGGGGCAGAGGTACTGAGATCAAAGGTATTTTTGTTTAAAATAATACTTGGCCTCATAAAAAAACAAAACAGAAAAGAGGAGGAAGAAGAGGAAGAAGAGGGACAGGAGGAGGGGAAGAGGAGAAGGGGGAAGGGGGAAGAGGCGGCCTGGGAGGGGTGGAGGGGAGGAGAGGATGGGGGAGGAAGGGGCAGTGGGAGGAGGAGAAAGGTCACCGGGAAGGGGTGAGCCTGGGAGGCCCCAATGTCACTGCCAAGTGTCAGGAGGGCATCAAGGATTTCCCTGAGTGAGGTTGAGAGCAGCCTGTGTCCAAGGCTGAGAGGGACTCGGTGGCTCCAGCCCTGGAGTGCTGCCACTTGGCAGGAGTCTGGTGTGCCCCTGGGCGTGCAGCCAGGAGCTGAGCTCTCCGCCTGCTGCCGTCCCATCTCACCGTCCTCCTTGGTCCTGGTGAAGATCTGCTCGCTCCTGACCCCGTCCCCCGCGCGGGTGAAGGCCAGCACCTGGATGCTGTAGTTGGTGTACTTCTCCAGCCCGTCCAGCTCCAGGGACGGCTGTGTGGTGGTGACATTCTTGATCTCGCCCAGCTCTGGAGGAACAGAAGGAGAAAACAGAATCCCATGACAACCTGTCAGCACCCGCGTTCCCACACTGTCCCCCGATCCCACAGAACTCTAAAGGGCGTTCGCAGGCAGCCCGTGACCCCAACACCAGGACTGCCGTGCACAAACTCTCGTGGCCAGCTGTCCCGGAACAGCTGACCTGGTGGCAGTGACTCAGTCCCTGTGCAGTGTTGCCAACGTACTCCCCGCGGCCACTCAGGAGCCTTGGCAGCGCTGGCCACACGTGGCCCTCGAGCCCACGCAGGCAAGCTGAGGGTCACGCTGCAGTTCCCTTCTGCTAATTACAGAGCTCCTGCAAGTTAAGGTGTCTGTTTGTTTTTATTTTTTTAAATTCTAATCTGCACATACTTTTAAGTGCCTCACTTTGTCTCCAATGTCTGCGCTAACACCTATCCGGGTGTCAGATCCCACGTGGGTGACCCAGTATTGTCAACTGTATCACGGGCGGTACAACAGAGCTGCACAACCTGTTCATCTTGCATAACTGAAACTTTGTGTCTTTGGGGGAAAAAATAGAAAATGTGAGCGTGTGAGGTGGCGGGGCCACTCCCGGGCTTGATCGCGGTGAGGGTTCACGAGCATGTGTCTGTCAGGACTTCCACGTGCTCCCCTTGAACGTACAGCTATCATTTGTCAGGGACACCTCAAAAACGCTTAAAAAATAAAATCAGATATATAAGCAGGGAAAAAACGTGTCAGTGAGAGGCTCCGCCAGCTCCTTGTTCACCTGGAGCGAACCCCGTGGTGTCCCTGCGTGGTGCCAGCTTTCCCGGAACACACCCCCTCGCTGGAGTGGGACCCGCTGAGGAGAGTCGAAGACAAACATCATGGGTGCCATCTTCAGCATGTTCCCGGGCCAGTGTGGGAACGCCTGAAACGCTGTGTCAGTGCCTGTGTGGGAGCCGCCCTGGGTCTGGAAGTGAGTCACCTGCAGAGCCAGCGATGGGTGAGAGAAGCCCCGAGACCTGAGCATCCCACAGCCACATGGCTGCTGGTGGGTGGCTGGGCAGGGCGTGCTTGCTGGTTTACCAAGGGATGTGAGAGGGGTCCTGGGGACTCCTCCTGTCTGGTGGCCACCTTTGGGTGCATTTCAAAAGCAGCAGGCGCTCTCTTGCTCTCCTGCTGAGGAGAGGGGGCTGATGTGCCGGATGCACTTCCTTAGGCACCAGCACGGCCCTAAGACTGGCTTCAGCTCAGCCCAACAGTCCCACGGCTTCCACTGCCCATCCGGTGACATACAGGAAGCAGGGAGAGGGCCGGGCCTGCCTCAGGCCGGGTTTCTGGCCCAGTGGCTGAGAGCCCAGGCGAGGAGTCAGCTGGCACAGACTCACGTCCACAGTCCACGGTCTCAGACCCTGGCCTGCGGCCTCTTGGTGAAATGAGGGCAAGCAGGCTGGAGACCAGGGGAGGTGGTGTCAAGAAGGCCAGGCCCGCTGGGCACTCCCTCCTATCAGCTGTCCTCCTATCCTTTGGCCGCCCAGGGCACTGTGCCGAGGTTTGGACATTAGCAGACTCCCATTCTCCATCATGCTGGCTGGGGACATCCTTTTAAGATGTTTATGCTTTGGATCAAGGACCAAGGTGGAGCCGGATGTGACCTTGACGAGGAATATGAAATAATGCGTGGGGTGGTCAAGGCTGGTCAGGCACATGCCAGGGAGAGAATAGGGTGGCAGCAGGTCACAGACGCTCAGACCCAACATGAGTGGGGCAGACGGTGGGCGAGCTCTGTGGGCAGGGCACCTTGCTGAGGAGGGCCCTGGTGCGATGTGTTGGGCCACGTGTCCTCTGGAGAGAGGGGCTGGGGGCCCCTTCACAGGTCACAGTCTGGAGGTCTCAGCAGATGGCCGACAAAGGAGGAAAAGTTTGGTCACACAGGTGGTCATGCAAGCAGAGGGCAATGACTGATGGCCCAGATGCACTGGAAACCCTCCCCTCCGAGGGAGGGTCTTTCCACATCCAATCGTTGTTTGCACTTTCCCGACAGAGCTGATACAGGTCCATTGGATGAGGACAAAAACCCCAAATGCTAATATGAAAACCTTAACTTACGGGTCCTCAAAGTCCTTTCAGATTTAGAAACATCCGCCTGTGGCGACGAGCACGCCCACGCCTCCCACGCGCACGCACGTCAGGGAGGTGCACTGACAGGCGGTCCGCGCAGGCGCAGCCAGGGCTGGTCCTTGCACCTCGGCTCCGTCCTTCCGCAGCTCGAGGGCCCTGCTTTCTCATCTTTAAGGGGTGTAGGGGCCTAACTCAGCGACAGTCCGGGGTCACATGGGGCAAGCTGTGCCAGGGTGGGGACGGAACAGGATGAGAAGAGGAGGGCCCGGGGCCTCCCTCCCCACCTGCTTAGAGACAGCCGCAACTGCACAAAGGAGTCAACCGCCAAAGAATCAGTCAGACTGACGGGTCAGCACTCAGGTGTTTACTGACCACGTCTACCAGCATGGCTGGGGCCACGGCGGCCCGAGCCCCAGCACAGCCGCACTCCAGCCCTCATTCAGGCTGCCTGAGCTCGCTCGGAATCGAGGCTTGCACAGCACCTCCTGGCCCCTGGGGAGAGCGTTCTGCTGACTGTCGGGAAGGGCAGGCAGGGAGGAGAGGGCGCAAGCAGACAGGCTCGGCGTCCAGCGCCTCCACTCCTCTGAGATCTCGGTCTTCTCCTTAAACACAGCTCTCTATCCTCTGCCCTCCACAGCCCCATAGGCTGGTTTAAGAAAAATACACACACACACACACACACACACACACACACTCACACACGCACACACACACACTCACACACGCACACACACGCACACACACACACACTCACACACTCACACACACTCACACACGCACACACACGCACACTCACACACACACACTCACACACTCACACGCACACACACATATATGATCTAAAGTGCAATGTTTAGTTGAGGGAATGAATAAAATAAACTGAAAAAAATATGTAAAACCAGTTTAGAAATCACATTCCATTGCAAAATGTCTTTTTGAAAACAAAATACTTTAATATATTTATTCGTACCTGCATCATTCTCACTTTTGAGGCAGAAAGCAAAATAGGGAGGGAATAATTTTCAAGGCAATCCCCAAGGGCCCACATGCCCGCAGACCCTGACCTTCAACTCAGGGCCCTCTGTTGCTGTCTGGGGAGACAGAAGAGATGAGAAGGGGCTGAGAATCAGGTAGCAGTGGGGACTTTTCAAAGGGACAATCTTCCCAGCAATCTCTGATGAACTCTTTCTATTAGATCTTAAAATGTTTTAAATTTTCTGATTGTGATTTTAAAAACTCAGAAATTTCACCAAAATATTGCATATTTAACTTGGCCTTTCCAGCATGTTAACATGTATTTTATCTGATCACGTTAAGAATAAAGTGATCGTACCTATTTTATGAAGTATTTGGATCACTGGTTGAGCTATGGTAGTAGCAGCTCTGTCTCCAGTTGTGTGTGCAGATCGTGTGTGTGGAGTGTCTGGTGTGTGTGTTGTGAGGTGTGTGTGATCTATGTGTGGTACAAGGGTGTGGTATGTGGTGTGTATGTGTGAGTGTGTGTAGTGTGTGTGGTATGTGTGTTGTGTGTAGTATTTGTGGGTGTATGATTGGGATGTGTGGTGCATGTGTGGCATGCATGGCTGTGTGAGTGGGTGTGTGCTGTGTGCGACGTGTTTTCCAGGTGTGGCACGGACAGTCTCACACAGTCACTGTGTGCTCGGGCGGGTGTGAGGACAGCTGACCTGGGTGCACAGACTCAGGACTGTGTGCCAAGGCACCCAGTAATGGCAGGAAGTGGCCTGCCCCCTGCATGTCACTCATCGTGGTAGCAGGCAGGGAGTGGCTGTTCACAGAAGGTTGTCTCCGAGGCTCTCTCTCTTATCTTGGATATTAAGCATGGAACTTCTACACTGGACGTGGATCGTGTACCCCAGTTCTGGGGGTAGAAGCGTCTGTAAGAACTGCATGTTTTGCAAGCACTCTTTATTTAAAGAACCAAATACTTTCAAACAGTAAGGTTCGTAAAGTTTTTAAAGTATGAAGCCACATGGTCCATTTCTAAACTACGATGTTAACAGGGAATGCTAGTAAATACAGGGAGACATGAAAATGTGGAGACAAGGAGGAAGGCTCACCTCTGGGTGCTGGAAATATTTCCCAGACAATAAGGGAAATGACTGCAGTATAACTGCCTGCAGTTGAACACAGTGGGGTCTTGAGTTCTGCCCATTCAAGATGAGGAGTGGAAATCAGAAGTACTATGTAGCTATGTCCATGGCATCTTCTCGATCAATTAGGACCTTTTGCAAATTTTCACTGCCCTTTTTATTTTTTTGGTACTGGGGATTGAACCTGGGGGCGCTTAACGACTGAGCCACATCCCAGCCCTTATTTATTTATTTATTTATTTATTGGGTACTAGGGATTGAACTTAGGGGCACCCAACCACTGAGCCATATCCCCAGCTGTATTTTGTATTTTATTTAGAGACAGGGTCTCACTGAGTTGCTTAGGGCCTCACTTTTTCTGAGGCTGGCTTTGAACTTGCGATCCTCCTGCTTCAGCCTCCCAAGGAGCTGGGATGACAGGTATGCACCACTGATCTGGCTTCATGGGCATTTCTTCTTTTTTTTTCTTGGTGGTGGTGCTGGAAATCGAACCCAGGCCTTGTGCATGTTAGGCAAGTGCTCTGTCACTGAGCTGTATCCCAGCCCTTCACTGCCATTTTGAAAACATTTCCTTGTGTTGGAGGCGAGGTTGTTAAAGAAGCATCTACTTCCATCTGCCCTCCCTCCAGGGGTGCATGTGGCTGGGACTGCGGCTCTCTGCTCCCCAGTGCCCCTTCCTGCAAGACTAGAGCGCCCACTGGGCAGGCTGCATCCTGGTCTCCTGGACTCAGCACACAGCAGATGCTCAGTCACAGGTCAGCTGCAGGCCCAGCGAGTGCACCTCTCTAGAAGGCCTCCCATGCTGGTGTGAAGAGGTGCCAGACCCCACTTGGAAAGGAGTCTCAGGTGGCCCTGAGAGGCAAGCCTGGTTGCAGACAGACAGCAAAGGCCTGTACGCCAGCCCCAACTTAGCAAATGACCTCATTTGACTCATGCATCTTCTTTCCTTTGTGCCGGCACCTACAGTGGCGCCTCCTGCAGCCCCTGAGGCCCTCTGCATTTGTTCCCACTGTGGGGAGAGAGATTTGATTGGCACAATGACCAGGACCAGTTCCTGAGCAGGAGTGTGTGGCTCTTGGGTGCTGGCAGCACTTGCCAACCCAGAGGAGAGCACCCACCGGAGGACCCCACCCAGAGCAGAGGCATAGAGGGGAGCATCGGTTGGTCCAGGGCAGTGGACATGGAGACTGGAAACCAAGAGGGGAGGGTGCCACATCAGCAGCCTAACTTGAGGCAGACGGTGAACAGACCCTGGGAGGCCTTTCCCGTGGGAGGCTGTAGCCTGGCTGTGTACACAGCTCATCAGCGACCCGACCTGACTTGCCACATCCATGATCCAGAAGCAAAGACATTGGGATGGAGCCTCATTTGAAGACTTCTGACCTTGCTGCCATCTCAGTGGGTCTCTTATTCTGTCTCTTATTCTCTTACTCTTGTCTCCAAGAAGCAAGAGAATTTTGCCCAACTTGAAAGAAAAACCCCCCATGCACGCGCACACACACACATACACACTCACACAAGCAAGAGAAGGAACAAGCAGAACAAGGAGAAGGGAAGGAGGAGAAGAAAAAGAGACAAAAACGAGGGTTCTGGACCTTCTGCACAGGCGATGGAACCCAGGGTCTCACACCTGCTAGGCAAGGGCTCTAACCCACAGCCACCTCCAGGCCCAGGGTTCTAGATGTAATGACTCCTCATGGGGAATAATCATGCTCCTCTCGAGGTGTTCTGGATTCTTCCTGAGTCCTCTTATAGTTCAACTACACGAACTTAAATAATTTCTGTGCTAAATTTATTTGGGGAATAGGAAGTGACAAACATTTTAGAATTCGTGTCACATAGGATGTTCTAGATAGAGATTAAGCTTTGGATGCTGCCCGCAGAGTCTTGACATAGTCTGTTCCTGCCTAATTTTCCAAAGGCCTGTGCTGCGAATTGCTTTCTGAAGGTATGTGGCGTGTGAGATGGCTTGGATGTAAACGTGGGATGAAAGACAGCAGGAAGAGGAACGCTTCCATGGGTAAAAGCTTCCAGCTACACCCTGAACCCCCTTAGGAAGGGGTCTGAAAATCCCCCTGAACGCTCTTGTCGGCAAACCTGCAGTCCTAGGTTAGTCCCCTTACCTCCATCCATGAGGTTGGCCCAGTAAATGACTCTGAACCCCTGGAGAATTCCATTCAAGGCGTCCTTGGAAAGCGTGGACCAGGAGATTGAGATGCTTTCTGGCGATGTTGCTATGGCTTGGACATTTTCAGGGGGGTAACTGGGCACTGAAATGAGATAATTAGAATTTATAATAACACAGGATGGTTTATTAGCAAAGCAATACTGAATAATCAACATAGGCGGATACTCCGACATGCAAGGATAAGGAAAAAATTGCACTCAGGCCCCCCAAATGAAAGAAAAACATAACCACTTCCTTAAACAAATATTACAATAACTCAGTAAAATATGCTGAGTTTATGCATTTATCACACTAGATCCCAATTTAATTACTTCACTTTTCAGGAGGTCATCCCAGACCCAAATTGAGCACACTTTTGATCTTAACGCTGAAGCAAACACCACGGCTCGTCTGATGTATTTTCTCATTATTCTTGCAAGTTGCTGATTTGAGTTGTATTTACTTTTGACAGTGCACTCCCTCCATAGTTAGTAACGTCTGGCACAAAAATTGGAAGCCTTGCTAGCCTTGTGTGGAAAAGCATGGAAAAGCGGCTACAAACATGCAGCTTCTTCACTGCCTCCTTCCCAAGACCACTTTTCAATATTGGAATGTTTTGTCAGAGGAAAGAGAGACAAGGAAATAGGAGACAGGTTGCTAGAACATTCGAAGCATTTTAAATACTGATTGTAGGCAAACCTTAATTGCAAAGGGATACACAATATCCACGGGAACTTACATCTTCATTTAAAAACATGAGCATCAAAGCAAAACCCAAAAGGCATATTTAACCACCATTGCAAAGATAACGAAGAGAGAAAACCCTCATCTTCAAGTTTCTGCATATCTAAGACTTCTCACTCCCCAAAACTGTCAGAAATGACAGGTGCAAATCATAATTCGCCTCCTCAAATCTCTGATCCACTGGCTGATGACACAAGAGGTATTGTATCGTGAGCCTCCTGCCTCAAAAGACACCATGATTTGCTACCCTCTGCCCCAGGGCTTATCTCTTCATCTAAAACACCAAGGTGCCTTTGGGTCCTTGCTCTAGTTTCAAGCTGCTGGAAATTTGAACTTTTAGGCTGTTTCGGTGTCCTAGTGAAAGGGTGAATTAATTCATTTTGGTCACTAGGGGGCGCTCGACCACCGCGAGATCTGCTCCAGACAGCCTGCTAGGAGGCCTTGTTTCCTGGGGTCACAGAATGCTTGAAAATAGAAAGCAGTAATTATTAAAAAGAAAAAAGAAAAGAAAAAAAAAGAGAGAAATCTTCTTAACATCTATTTGGGAGAAACTCTTAGGAAATCAATTTCCACATTGTAGTCAGGCTCCCGCTGCGATAGGAAGAGTCTTGGCTCCTCTGGGTGCTTGAGATGAGCCAGGAGGTTCTGAGAGGGGCGTGCATTTGGCTTTGCCACACAGACTGTCCAGGACCTGACAGAACTGATGCGCTGGGCGAGGTGCTCGGGTGGCTGCCCCGCAGAGGCCCCCGACGTGGCAAAGCCAGCAGCCCAGAGCCAAGGATCCCGGAGGGGAGTGGTGGGCTGTGCCCTCCCCGACCTACCGTCCTCGAGGGTGGTGGTGATGATTTCCTGAGAAGAGGGCCCCGTGCCGGCCCGGTTGCAGGCCTGCACCACCAGGCCATACTGGGTGAACTTGTTCAGGTTGTCCAGGGTGTAGACCTCGCTGTCCCCCGTGGTGTCGATGCTGATGATGTTGAACTGGAAGTTGCCCCCAGTGCTGTACTCGCGGTAACCTATTTGGTAGCCACGGATAATCCCGTTTTGCAAATGCTTCTTGGGAGCCTGAACAGGAAAGGAGAGGACACACTGAAGGCTCATGGCGGCCCTGGGGTGACATCAGCCCCCGCAGCCACGCAGGCCAACATGCACGCAGCTGGTTCTCAGGTCAGAGGCACAGTCGTCGCAGAACCAGACACAAGGCTCCTTCTTTTAAGGGCACATTCCAGGCCCCCCAGCGGAGGTCAAAACCACAGCCAGGGCCAATCCTACCCTGTGCCTTTTCCAGAACACACAGCCCTGTGACGAGGTTTAATTCATAAATGAGGGGCCGTAGGAGACTCATAATAACTAACAAGGAAATACAACAACCATCACAATTTACTGTGAAATTTTTAAAAAGTCATTTAAAACGGATGGTTTGTTTGTTTCTGAAAGTTTCCCGTTACTGTTGTCAGATCAAGGTCACCTGGGGGAACCCAAAATCACAGAAAGCAAAACCAAGGACAAAGGTGGCTTTCTGCACTGAGCTAGTCCTGGGCAGCGGCTTCCTTCACCTGCACATGCGTCCTCACCTCACCGCCATCTCGGTGAGATCCTGCAGGGCCCAGAGTCCACAGGAGGTCACCAGGTGGAAGGGGGAGTCTGACCCCCCAGCTTCTGGGTCAGGTGGCCATGGGGGATTAGTCTCACCAGTGGGAATGTTCCAGAAGACAGACTGGGTTTGAGGTGTCTGCCTGCGTACGCACCAACTGTGGCGGCTGAGCCGGCCTTCCTGCTTCCACCCAAACACCCCCACTGAGCTCACCTCTGCACCCCACGTCACTCAGGCACTGGGAACAGAAGGGATTTAACAGGAAACGGCCCTGGACTGATGGAGCCTAAGTCTAAGGGAGCATCCCCAAGTGTCCCTGCGATGAGTCGAGGGGGGTTGAGCCACCATGGGGAGGCAGCCTCTTTCCTGAAGGCCCTAGGCACCCTGGCTGCAGGTGGCTCTGCTCTGCTGAGAGAAGGGCCCTTGAATGGAAGATGGTGCGGTTTGGGCTGGCATGCGGTATGCAGGAAGCCAGACCCTTCCCGACTGCTTGAGCAGCACCAGGTGAGGCCCAGGTAGCCGAGGACTCGCCGCCCTCGGGCAGTCAGCAGATGCCGCGGCTTGTGTACCTGTGGCCACGCAGCAGCTGCTCTGTGTCTGTGAGGGACCCTGTCTCCAGGACTCCCCTGGGGTGCTCAGATCTGCGACGTCCGAGCCCCTTACCTAGAGGGCAGAGCGTGCGCTGTGACCCGCGTGCAGCCTGTGTGTGCTCTAGGTTTTTAAAAACATTTCTTATTAGTCATCAGTGGATGTTTATTTTATTTACTTGTTTATATGAGGTGCTGAGAATCGAACTCAGGGCCTCACACGTGCCAGGCACTGAGCCGCTGTGTGTGCTTTAAGTCTGCGTGTTACTTCTAAGACCTGACCTGGTGTGAGTGCGGGCAGGCACTGTCACACCGCGTTGTTCAGGGAATAGCGACAAGAAAAACTCCACACATGTTCAGTACAGAGCATTTCCCCGATATTTTTGATCACAGTTGGTTGAACCCCTCAGTTACAGAGGGGCCACTGCATATATTCTCATGCACATTGGAGTACGAACTGCGTATCCAGATCTCTTGGGGTACAAGTGCGTGCGATGCACCCAAATTACTCAACAGCACAGTGTGGCCGTACAACACACTATACAGGGTCAGTTGTCTCCTTCATGATCTGTGACTGACTGGGAGCTGTGATGTTTTGCTGCTGCCCAGCATAGTGACAGAGCATCCTACTGCAGATTGCTAGCCCAGCAAAAAAAAAAAAATTATATATATATATATATATCTATATATATATATACATATATATATATATACACACACACACAAATTCAAAGTACAGATCCTGTTGGATGCACCATCTTGGTTAAAAGCTCTCAGGGTTAGCCCTGGTAAGTGGGGACCATCTGCACACATATTTAACACAGGCGTTTCTTAAAGCTCTAATGACATGGTGGCCACTTGGGTGGAGACCAATCAGGAGTGAAACCATTCAGCACAGTATCTGTGGCTCCTCGAGGAATACATCTAAGTTCCCCAACTGTCCCAGTATTAGCTTTATAGCACCCCTAGGCGAAAACAAATGCCTCATAGTTAGGTTTATTAAGTTTGTTGGTCCAAATAAGCTAATATATATTTATACCCTAACAGCTTTGAAGTTATTTGAGAAAATATTACACATAAGTTGAAAGAATAATATTTATGTTTTAATCTTGAAGGAAACATGATTATTTAGTAACGGGGTATGTGCAGCTGTTAGGCATGGTACAGTTAGTTAGACTGGAGTCTGACTGCACATGGCTGCCCTCAATTCCTGCTCTATGTTCGCATGGCACTCACTTTTTAACACAGCTCCCCAAGAAAATCCACCTTTGCATGATGATATCAAATGTAGTGCGAATGAATGTCGAACCGTGCAACTCCCTCAAGCAGCGAGTTTGTGCAGTGTCTGATAGTACGGAAAAAGAAAACACCTTCCAAGGCTAAAACAAAAAAAAAAGAAAAAGAAAAAGGAAAAGCTTTCTTTCTCTGCCCTGTATGTGCTTGTAACCCAGAAGGAGAGGCCAAACACACTCCTGAGACCACTGAGCACCAGGAAGCGCTGGAGGCGCAGGCCAGCAGCATCCAGGACAGGGCGGATGAAAACAGTCTGAAGCCACCCAAAGAGACAGACCCAGGTGGGCTTGGGAGGAGGCCAGGGTTCAGGGAGGTGTAGGTGAGGTGTGGTGGCGGAGCCTGCCAGGTGGAGCCCAGAGAGGATGCCCACATGCACAGGAGTGAGAAGGGACAGAAACAGGGAAGAAGCCCAGGGTCGAGCAAGTGAAGGAGGGGAGTGGGGACAGTAGGGAGTCAGAGAAGGCTGAGAACCGCAGGCGATCTCTGGGGACTCGGCAGATGCACATAGATTCCCTGGCCTGCTCACCTCCCCGTGAGACTAGAAGCCCAGGCTGTCCCTGGAAGTTAGTCTGCCGTGCACAAGAAGGCGACACCATATTCCTCTTATCTATTTTTAAAATTCTAACCAATACGTAGAAATCGTACATATTTACAGGGACATTCTCTTAAAGCAAGTTTCCTCGTTTATGGTTTTTTGGACTCGGTGGCCTTTCTCAGCACCCAGCTGATTTAATAGATTTCCAGAGTGCTGAGACACCGGGAAGCAGTCACATCCATGTTTCACCTGCCAGTCAAGTGGCCTGGCGTTGGCTCCCGAGGTAGAGCCAGTCCTACTGTTACTATAGGTGATGTCGACATACCTTTGAGCCAAAGGTCCCTTGCCTTTTGCATTGGGGAGCTGTGGCTTTTTGCTTTGTTTTCAAATAGGTGTGAAGATTTTAGATTTTGAGGATTTGAGTACAGGGAAAGTTTTCAATGGCAACTATTGAATCGCCTTTATGTTCTCTAATTAATTGATATAATGAATTTCCTCATCCAAGTCAAATTTACCAACAAAGAGATTTCTCTTTTGTCATGTAGCTTTTAAAGATGTTCCTCCACGTGCATTAGGGCTACACACAGTGGTGGGGTTCATTCCCACACATCCGGACACGCCCGGACACTGTCTGCTCCGCTCCAGCCCAACACTCCCTCCCTCCTGCCCTCCTCGTCCCCACGTGCCATCCTCCTCTGCGCTGCTCTCCATCCTATCTGTGTATTGTGTTCACTGGTGTTTCATAGATACATAGGAAGGTGAGATTCACTGCGGTGTGTCCATATATGCACACAGCATGATTTGTTCAATTTCAGTCCACGATTCCTCCTTTCTCCATCCCTCCTCCCTCCCTCTCCATCCCCTTCCTCAGCTTCACTTATCTCTTTTGTATTTTCATGAAATCCACTCCCCTTTTTTATTTCCTATTTCCCTCTAGCTTCTGCAAGAGAGAAAACACTGGTCCTTGGACTTTCTGGGTCTGGTGTATTTCCCTTAGCATGAAGTTTTCCTGTTCCGTCCCTCTACCCACACATGCCATCATTTTATTCTTCCTTGAGGCTGAGGAAAACTCCCTTGTGTGCATGTGTCACATTTTCTTGATCCGTTCATCCGTTGATGGGCCCTGGGCTGGTTCTATGCCTTGGCTGTTGTGCAGGGCACTGCTATAAACACTGATGGGCCTATATCACTATAGTATGTGATGAAGAAATCATAAAACCTCACACCCCAAAGCAAAATAACCCAATCAGAAGATGGGTAAGAGAACTAAATGGATATTTAGAAATAGAAAAATGAATTCCACCAGAAAATTCTAGAACTCATAAATCATTCCAGCAAAGTAACAGGGCATAAAATCAGTTGTCTTCTTATACATCAGTAAGGAATCAACTGAAAAAGAAAATAAGAAAATCATCCCATTCACAATAACCTCAAAAAAAAACAAAACAAAAAAACAAAACTGGGAATCAATCTAACAAAAGAGGTGAAAGACCACTACAATGAAACTACAGAATGCTTGCGAAAGAAATTGAAGACGATCTTACAAGATGGAAAGTTCTCCCATGTTCTTGGATAGACAGAATTAATATTGTCAAAATGGCCATTCTACCAAGAGTGCTATACAGACTTAATGCGGTTCCTATTAAAATTAATTCCTATTAAAAATTTCAATGATGTTCTACATATAAATAGAAAAAGCAATCATGAAATTCATTTGTAAAAATAAGAAACCCAGAATGGTCAAAACAATCCTTAGCGAGAAAAGTGAAGCAGGAGGCATCCCAATACCAGACCTTCAACTATACTACAGAGCTATAGTTACAAAATTAGCATGGCATCAGCACCAAAACACACACACACAGAAGCTGCAGAGCAGAAGACACGGAGACCAACCCACATAAACACAGTCATCTCATATAGAGGCTCCAAAAACACACATTGGAGAAAAGATGGCTCTTCAACAAATGGCTCAAACGTCCAACATGTCAACTCCAAAGCTGAATTTCTCAACAAGACACCTAAAGTGCAAGAAGTAAAATCAAGAATTAATAAAGAGGATGGATTCAAACTGAAAAACTTCTTCACAGCAAAGGAAGCCATCAAGAATTCAAAGAGAAAGCCTACAGAATGGAAGAAAACCTTTGCCACCTGCACCTCAGACAGAGTATTGATCTCTGGGATATACAAAGAACTCTAAAAACTTAACACACATGCACACAAAATAAATAACCCAAACAATAAATGGATTAAGAAACGGAACAGAATAAGAAATATCATTGGTCAACAAATATATGAAAAAATGTTCAACTTCTCTAGCAATTAGAGAAATGCAAATTAAAATTACACTGAGATTTCATCTTACTCCAGTCAGAATGGCAATCATTAAGAAAACAAGTAACAATTAATGATGGTGAGGATGTGGGGAAAAAGTACACTCATACATTGCTGGTGGGACTGCAAATTGGTGCAACCACTTTGGAAAGCAATATGGAGATTCCTCAGAAAACTTGGAACAATCATTTCATCCAGTTATCCCATTCATTGGTATATACCCACTTCGGACTATAGTGATGCAGCCATATCAAAGTTTATAGCAGCTCAATTCACAATAACTAAACTATGGAACCATTAGCCAGATGAATGGATTAAGAAAATGTGGTATATATACACAATGGAATATTACTCAGCCATAAAGAAGAATGAAGTGATGGCATTTGCTGGTAAATGGATGGAACTAGAGACTACCATGCTAAGTGAAATAAGCCAATCCCCCCAAACCAAAGGTTAAATGTTCTCTCTGATATGTGGATGCTCACACACAACAAGGGGGGAGTGGGAGGAGAATAGAAGTTCACTGGATCAGATAAAGGGGGATGAAGGGAAGGGGGATGGGAACAGGACAGTGGAATGAATGGGACATACCGTTCCTAGGCTCATACATGAATTCGTGACCAGTGCCATTCCACATCATGTACACCACAGAATGGGATCCTAATTAGAATAATTATATGAGTACAATTCATGCTCCATGTATGTATAATATGATAATTTGTCAGAACACACTCGAGTGTCACTTATATCCAAAAGGATCATCAGGACGACCCTCTGGTTGGTGGTCAGCCTCCCCTGGACACCAGTCCTCTGCATACACACTAAAGGACTTTACCAACTACATGTGTGGAAAGGAAACCAGTGACTCGCCAACCCAAGGGCTCCTTCAGGAACCGTCACGAAGGGCGGTCCACGTGGGAAACGGGGAAGCTGGCACACGTCTGCTCGCCTGGCACCTGAGTGCTTCTCAGCGGAGGTTGAACACTGTCCCCATTTGACCTGCTCTTTTTTCATTTCGTGTGGGCCTGTGGTGACCTGATCTGTGCAATCTCCTTGGCTGCCTGTGGACTCTCGTCCCCTGTCCAGCCCTGCCCTGCCCACTGCCTGCGCGATCACGCTTCCAGGTGCCCTTCCTCCTGCTGCACAGCCCCCCATTTCCTGAGGGCCCCTCTTTGGTCTCCACGGGAGCAGCAGCACCACGCACCCTCTGCGGGTGCAGCACACCACTGCCCTCCAAGGCCACAGCAGAGCAGTGGTGAGGAGCTCCCCTCCACGGTGCCCGTGGTGATCACGGTGGCCAGCAGGGCCTGTCCCGCACGTGCCTGTCCCCCTCCCACTGCGAGGAAGGGACTACAGGGCTCAGTCTCCGTGGCAGCAGGAGCCAGCGAAATGCTGTCACTGCAGAGTCCCCAAGTCATTCCTTGGCCCTCTGGGCCTGGAGAGTGACTCAGTCGAGACATGACTGGACGTCCCCTGAAGAGGCCCCATTCCTGGAGGCCGCAGGCCGCCTCTTCCTTCCTGGGCTTCCCCCGCCCCTCCCTGCTCTCCAGTATCGTCCACAGCCCAACGCGCAGCCGGCCGGGCTGGCAGGAGCCTCAGGGGGGCAGTGGCAGCCTTGCTCCTCTCCCGTGTGGGTGCTGCCTGTGGGCACCTCCCAGAGTCCATGAGCAGAATGGAGTGGCCTGCAGGGCCGGGGCCTTGCCCAGCTCCGCAGGAAGGCAGGAGGGGAGGCGCCCTTTCCCGGGGGCAAGAGGGCTGCCAGTGAAGGGGCTCTGCCCTGAGCCTCAGGGCAGCAGACACAGCTGAGGACGGTCAGTGGTCAATCGGGGAGCAACACGGTGCTCCCGGGGAGAGCAGGAGACAACCCAGGCATGGAGACCACTCAGGGACCCCGCGGTGAGGGATCGGTGGTCATCTGGGGTTGGGAAAGGTGAAAGTGTAGATGAAGCCCGGGTGACGCTCCAGGGAAGGGCCCAAGGGATGAGAGTGCAGTGCCTGGTCAGCAGCAGGAGGGTCCCTGGAAAATCCTTGACGAGGCAGGACTGGGGTCCACTTGGGCCCTCTGAACCAGAAACAAATGCCAGGGTTGGTGCCCTGGCTCTGCCTTAACGAGTGCTTCCAGGAGCCTGCATGCTTCAATTCTGAGAGCCATGTTGTTACCCAGGGAGGTTGCTCTGTGATTTAGTGGGGCCTCGCGTGGGAAGGACTGGCATATCTAACTAAAAAGGAAAAAAACCCCAAAAATCCAGGGACTCCAAGTGCACCCAAGTGCAGGTCGGCTGGTAACCATCTCTTTGTCTCCTTCCTGACAAGCCAAAGGGAATGCAGGCATCTGGAGCCTCAAGGATCTGCGAGTCTCCTGTAGTTGTGTCCCAGGAAGTGACAAAGGGACCCTGTCTCTCGGCCAGGCTGTCTTGATGCAGGGACGAGGGATCCTGTGGGAGTGGAGCTGGAGCACAGAGACCGAGGAGCACTCCAGGGACTCTCTGGGGACCTCTTCACCAGACAGTGTCCTCGCAGCTCACTGTGCTGACCTTCGAGACCCCAGGTCTCAGGGGATGGGCATGTGACATGATCTCCTCCCCCAGCTCATCAACAGCCCAGGGTTAGGAGAGAATAAGGGGACCCTACTTCCTGAAGTAAGAAGATGGACTCATGATCTGACAACGAGACAGCCAACCACACAGGGTCATTCAATTCAGGCTCGAGGAGCAATAACGGGCATGGAGACACCTGATCCAGGCACTGTCTTGAGAGGCCGAGAGCCTGGACTTTCATCTGACAGTCACCATGTTCTAGTCAGACTAGACAGGTGAGGCCCAGGCCCAGTGTCCTAAGCCTGTGAGTGAGCCTGTGAGTGAAAGGGAGAGGAGAAGGCCAGGGACAGGAGGGACCCAGCGAGGAGCGGCCTCCGGAGAAATTCCATGGCCACCAAGGAGCATAACTGAGCCCAGCAAGGACACCATCCACCTGGAGACTGTGAGGTGCCGGGAGGTGGGTCTGGCCTGCAGATGTAGGCCCTCTGCAGGCAGTGAGAACTAGGGGGACATGCTGGACTTCAGGGGGTGATTCATACTCATCTGTGAGCAGAAGGCAAGGCCCAGCTCCTTAGTGGCAGCGGAGGGATATTGGAGAGCTTGGTCCCCACCAAGCACACCTTGAGGACCCAGTGCAGAGCAGCTCCCAGAGCAGGGGAGCCCCTGAGGATGGCAAAGTGGTCAAAGAGGGCAGGGCTAAAGCCAGCAAAAGGCCATGGACAGGGGACATCCCAGGTCCAGGCTTAGTAAGCAAGTTCAAGGACTGAGACTTGGTCACTGGTCACAGATGCTCCGAGGTGGCTTCTCTAGGTAGGAGAAGGAAACAATGTCTTGTGTCAGGTCTGTAGGAGGGCCACTGATGGACAGTGCATCACAGTCCAGCCTCTGAGCAGAGGCCAGCGGAGTGGAGCTGAGAGGAGAAGGGCAGGGTCCCGACAGTGGGATGGAACCAGTCCCTCCCATTTATCCTTGCTGGATAGACAGGTTCTAGCTAGAGTCCTGTCAGAAGACAAGCAACATCTGCATCCACTAGGGGTCTCAGACCACGGATTTCATGCCCTCCATCTTTAGTGAGGGATGACGTGGGTGGGGAGCCCCCCTGCAGAGCAGTTCAGCGGTCTCCCCTGTGCTAGGTGATGCAAGGCGCCAAAGGAATGTCAGTCTTTGACATGCGAGAAGCAGTATTAGGAGCAGAACATTGAAAAAGTGTGGAGCAGGTGACTCTGCTCTGCCTGGAATGTGCTAGAAGCACGTCTAAGTGCAGAGAGTCCCACTGGGCAGAGCTGAGGGAGGCCAGCATGCTCCCCACGTCACGGGGAGCTGTTCTGACAGTGGTTAGCAGTCAGCTCTCTGAATTCTCCTGTACTTCGTCAGGAACAACCGTCTTTCCAACTTTAGACAGTTCCTGGCCGGGGAGCTGGGATGAGAATGTATTTCATGAAGGTGAAATGGTTTTATTTCCCATGTCTGTGATTACTCCAAGCACAAAGAACTTCTACATCTAGTCTCGACATAATGTTTTCAAAGGAACACACTAGCGGGAATAACTATCACAGGAATGGGAAGAATTTAAAATTAACTTTCAAAGTTCTAGATATAAAGAGTTTTGCTTTTATAGAAATCATGAAAGGTTATCTTGAAGTGGCATTAGTTAGTTACATCTTAGTGCATTCAGTTCAATGTATTTGAATTAGTGAAACCAACCTAGAGCACGTGTTTTAGGCCCTGCCTCCGGTTAAAACAGTCTGGAAACTGGGCGTCCTGAGGCAGTGGGCTCAGGACTGGGTGGCTGTCACTTCCACCCTGCCCAAGCCTGTCTTGCAGAGTTTCAATGAGGAAGTGACCTTTCCCAGATGTCACCTTAACTCTTTAACTCATGCTCAGAAACATGTTTTCCTTTTTTCTTTCTAGCATGCATGCCAGTTCACTACCTTATCTACCTTCTTTGAGTTTGCTGAAAAGATGAGAAACGTCGCTTCCACCTGGGACAGTGAGGCACATTGGTAGGGTGTGTTCCTTGCTTGGCACACCTTAGTGAATGCTGTGCCACCCACTTACAATGCTCAGGGCCGGCTTCACCTTCGTGTGATCTTTCATTTGTTTTCTATTAAAAATGGAATAAGTGAGAACCAGTAAAACTGTATATGGGACAGTCTTTTGAACATCTTTCTAAAATCCTGACCTATTCATCGGTTGCTAGATTATCTAAAACAGCATTTTGGGTTCTACAAAGTGCACGTTGTTACTAGAAGCAGCTGAGTCCTCCAGAGCCACTGGGCCTGGCATCCAGGGCAGAGATCAAAACTGGGGTTGTTACAAAGAAACCATCTCGTGTGCTCAGGCACTTATGCTCCAAGGTTGTCAGGCCAGTGCTGGGAGGGGGGACAGTGTCCCACCCAAATGGCAGTGGTGTAACGGACCAGAGGGAGGGGTTCAAGTCTCCACAATGATGAATAAAGTGACTGGCTTTTCTAAGGCTATTGCTGTTGGGTGCAGAGATGGAAACCCTGTCTCATTTCCCTGAGGTTTGGTCTAGTGCTTATTATACGATGTTCTTGTCATACACAATTGACTTGTTAGAGAGGCATATAACTTATGCAGGACCCTCTGTGCATAACATCATGAAATGCTCTCATAATTTTACATATGCTTTCCATTTTTCATGTGAATATTACATAATCATATATAGAGAGTAGATTTTCATGTTTAAAATTTATATACAGTACTTGATAGTTTAAATCATTATTCTGACCTTATGAAATCTTTGTCCTAATGTCCCAGCTGCAGAATCCTCTCCACTTGCGCGTTGTGGTATTGAGGCATGAAATGCAGACAGACCCAGGACTGGCCCTCCATACATGTCCCAACTGCTTTTTAATAGTCGTCACCTTGTGGCTCCCACTCATTACTCTTAATAGAATTTCTGATCATATGTTTTCTAAGTCAAAGACAAATTCAACCCTTCCTTCCTAGTATAACCTACCAGGTTACAGCCTGTTTATAACTCAACAGTTATAAAACAGAAAAAAGGCAAGATTCCACCTCGGATGCCTTGCATTATGACTGGTTCCTCTGGGTTCAGGCTGAAGCTCTCTGAGGAAGCCATCTAAAAGGATTGCCAGCCTTCTAATTGCAGAAGGCCTTGGTCCTAATCCTTAGGCCAAGTGCAATTTAGGACTCCTCAGTGTCAATGAGCTGGGGAGGTTCAGACTTTCCATGGGGCTCTGATTGGAGAAATGCTCCTATGTCGAGACTCAGCCCAAACCTCTGCCCAGCATGCTGGGGCATCAGACCTGAGAGCCACACTGGGGTGCTGAGTCATGCTGGGGAAGGTGGCCAGCATCTTATCACTGTATTTTGAGGCCAGAACCCAGGAGGGCTGGTTGCTTAGGACAGGAGTCTTGCTACGAAGGGTGACTCTGCTCTTGGACCAAGACCTGGGTCCCATGAGGAAGGCCAATCCCCTGGCTCAGCTCAGAGGACTAATCCAATAGATGCTGAGCACATTTTGAATGGTACAGGTAAGCAAGGAAGGGTTCCATTAGAGAACCATGCCTATTTTATATACACAAAATTCTAAGATGCAAATGAAGTGCCCTCAGGCTTTCTAAGGAGTCCAGAGATTTTCAAAGGAAAATCCTCCACCTCTTGATGTGAACCCTCTGACATAAAAGCTAACCATGGCAAGTGGCTCAAGCATCTATTAACACACATGCTCCGCACTCCTACTGAAGGGCCAGCTAGCAAACCAGCCACATCCTCCCCACTCCTGGGGCTCATAGTCCACTGTAAGATGTTGAGAAAAAGCAATCCTACCCTCCAAGGACCAGCAATGGACTGAACAGCTGCGCCTCATTCAGCCAGGCTGGTCCCCAGCACATCTGCCTGCACCCACGGGCTGTGCAGCAAGGGCCACCAAGGGCCACCAAGCCCAGAAAAGCTGGCCGTTGCAGCAGCACATTGCCATCAGCCCACGACCTCAGAGCCCACAGCAGGGGCAGCCCTTGGGCGCTGAGAAGTGAGTTAGCAGAAACTTAGCAATCTGCACTGCTGCTTGCTGTGGCCACCTGCCTTTGACAGCCTTGAAGTTTCTGATTTTAGCCTTGAGAACCAAATGCTCTTGGATAGACATTCTATCGCGCAAGCCTCCCAAAAGCTTTCAAGGCCACAGTCACGTCTGTCTTTTTCAGCAGCAAAATGCAAGAGAATGCACAGGGCCTGGGGGTGGAACTGCCCAGTTCAGCTCCTCATCTGCGGCTGGAACCCACGACGTCGCAGTGCTGAGTGCCTTACACTGGACAGCGTGTGTCATGCTCACAGGCGGGGGACAGCTGCGCTCACAGAGACAGAGGACACCCCCACCCCGGCCTCACTGAACAGCCACGCCATGCTGCCCGCTGCATGCACAGCTCACTGTCTGGGGGTGAGACAAGCTGGCGCCGGGCTCCCCTGCCTCGGCGTGTGCTACTGCTACGGCCGGGACCCACCCCACACGGCAAAGCCATTTTTGTCTCAGACGCCAGTCATTTTATGAAAGAGCCAATACCAGAAGGAAAACAAGCAGCTGCACTGCAGTAGGTTTGCAAGGGCCACTAGAGAAGTGACTGGGTAAGAACAGAGGAAAGGGGTGAGGAAGGAGGGAAGGAAAAATAACACACACAGCACCAGACATCCAGGACCACAGGGACAAGCGCAGCTTCGTGGAAGTGTGGACGGATAACTGCTCTGGACAAAATGGAACTCGGCCTAACAAGAGCACCTTCAGGGGGATGGCTAGTTCCCAAGCGTTCACCCCTGGGCAAGCGCCATGACTTGAATATCCATGGGGCAGGGGTCCCTGGAGCTCTGACACCCATGTCAGTGCCGCTGCCTGGCTGAAGTCTGCCCTGAGAGCCTGGCCCCACGATCCAGCCTTCTCTCTCTCCACACTATGCCCACTAGCCACCATGGCATGTGTGCCACACTCGGGGTGCCACTGCCCGGGGACACAGCAGCATCACTTCAACAGTGGGGAAACTGAAGGGTCTTCTCAAAGACACGGCCATCCAGGGGCACAGCTAGGGCTTCTCCATTCTGCCACTCAGTGGACTATCACACTGAGCTTTGCCACTCAGGAAAAGCAATTAGTAAAGCTTCTGCTGGGGTGAAATTAGGGTGCAGTCAGTGCCCTCTGGCACTTTCGCTGTTTGTATGGAGACCAACCCAGAGGACCTTGACCAAACTCAAAATATGAGACCCAGCAACTTCATTCTCTGCAGACATAATTTGCTGTAAAAGAAGGCCAGTGTGGACTCACACAGAATGCCAGCCCTCCTGTGTGCCTAGTCAACCACGGGCCACTCCTGCAAAGCTGGTCCCATAGGGTTACGTCACCCAGCAACATCTCAGGTCTTGCTTTAGTAAGTGCTCTCTATCACGTTCACATAGTGACGAAATCTCCTAAAGACACATTTGTCAGAATTAATCCTAATCATTAAGCAACATGCAACTGTACTGAGTTTTAAGAAAAGGGCTATAATCTAATTTTGAAAGTTAAAAGTGTCATAAAACGTTAGTGTCTTGGTATCACAACACACAAGTGGGAAAGTTCCAGGAACACGCGTGTTTCTGGGTTTACCTTCCAGGTGACCCTGATGCTCTGAGATGATATGGGCTCCAGGTGAACTTCCTGAGGTGGACCGTCAGGAGCTGTAAGGACCAAAAACCCAAAGGAGGTTAGAAATGGGTTCCAGGACAGAGAGGAAGCCACGTGGCATGCACAGGACTGGGGCCTCTTCCACATTTTAGGCTCTGGCAAGCCAATCAGTTCTGCAGAGTCCCTGGTACAAGGTTGGCTGTGTCTATTTGCTGTTTGGAAGAATGAATCTCGGGACCTGCCATTGTGCTCCTTCCCAGCATGCCTTTGACCTCAGGTCTGAGCAAGTTCTAGGCCACAGTAGGAAGCCCCAGAGAAGCTGCATGTTCTGGGTCTGATCTCTGGGGCCGGCGTCCTTCTCTTTCCCTGAGACGCCTTCTTCAGTGATGGAGCTTGGGCTTCCTTGAGGTTCCCCTGCATACTTGGGGGCAGAAACACAGGGCCCTCCTGCCTTTGGGTCTCTTTGCTTTAGATCTCCACACTTTCCAGTGAAAACCTCTTGGGAGCCCAGAGCCCTGACCATAGATGGAAGGAGCAACATTGAAGAGGAAACAGAGCATGGAGCTCCTCCCACCCATTTCCCAGGGTTGTGTGGCAAGCAGGGAGTCATGAGAGACAACGCCACCTTGGTTCTAGTTAGAGCACATTGGTGCATCATAGAAATGCAGCCTGCGGTAGGAGCAGTGTGGAGAGCTAGACCTGGGGGACACTCCTGCCACCCGAGAGTCACCATCTGGCCAGAGCAGTCAGATGCACATGCTGGGAGAAAGATGGCATGCATCTCCTTCCCAGGAGTAGAAGCAATGGCCTCAGGAGAGGCCAAGGGAGACTCGGACGCCTTGGGACTAAAAAGCGTTTCTGGATTGGCAGTTCAGAGATCACCGCTGAACTGCAAAACAGCCACTTGTGTGAATGCAGAGCTACCAGCGTGCAGAAGGCGGGTGCAGGAGAGACAGGCAGCAGGGCAGAGAGGGTTGGAAATGAAGCGAAGGTAAAGACTTATAGATGAGGGTGGGCCGGGGAGGGCAGGATCCGGGGTGTGGTCTCCTCTCCAAAGTGGAAGTTCTGAGCTGCACCCTGATGCACTTGCCAAGTTCATGACTTTTGAGTCTTCATCCTGGGTTAAAATTCTGTCTCCATCACATATTAGCTGTGTCATGTTTTGTAGGTTATATAACTTCTCTGTGACTCAGTTTCCTTCATCTGATGGGACAGAATCTGACATGCAGTACAGATGTGATTTTTAGTGTTTTCAGTCTGAGGTTGCATGAATGAGGCTGTTTGGGCAACAGTGCACTTGGTAAAAAGAATTCTAATAATATGATCATCATTTTAATTAGGGGAAAGGAAAGGGGACAGGAACAGCCAGGCGAGAGGCGTTAGGTAGAATTGGTTGAAGGACGCAGGTTTGAACCTGATTGTCTCTTCTCTCAACAGAACACAGTGCTCCCTGGGTATCCACGGGGATGGGTTCCAGGATCCCCTCAGATTCCAGGTGCTCTAGCCTTTACATAAAATGATGGAATATTTGCACGAGATATGTGCCCATCCCCCTGGATACTTTGGGCCATCTCTAGATGACTCAGAACACCGAGCACAATGGGAATGCTGTGTAAATGGTTGTTATCTGTGTTGTTCAGAGAACTATGACAAGAACAAGAATCTCCACGTGTTCAGGTGTGACTCATTTTAGTGTTTTCAATCAGAGGTGGGTTGGATCTGCGGGTGCGGAGCCTGGCGGTTCTGAGGACTGACTCTGATGGGAAACGAGAATGGGGACATGGAGGACAGAGCTTGGGCTTTAGGACCACGACTAAGGCTTGGGGAAAACCTGTGACTGATGGAAAGGGTGTGACGGGGTCCTGGAGCCCAGCTCCCTAGGGAGGGGGATTTGGAAAGGAGGCAGCTTGTTGACCATGGACCCTAAGAGACTCAGACACCGTGCTGAGCAAAATGGCACTGCCACAGCAGGTACCCATGGGAAGGCAGAAGTGGACGCTCAGAATACAGCAGGGCGACTGATCCTGCAGGTCAGGGCTGGGGAGGAGGAAGGAGGATCAGGAGAGTGCCCAGAGATGGGCCCGTGTGCCAGGAAAGACAGACGAGTCACTGCAGTTTAGATACGTGCCTTGGAGGGAGCGTCTCACCGAGACTGTTAGGGAGAGAAGCTGCCGTGGTGGCATTTCTCCTGCACCCCTCATTCCCAGGCTTGCCAATGCCATTCCTGAAGTCTCTCCCAGTGTCCCCTGTCCTCTGCTTTTCCAGCACTGTTCCTATGAAATCCACTTCTTTAAAGAGGGGCCAATAACATATTCCAAGCTTCCCACTTCCTGGACCAAGCCCTGACTTCCTCTCCACACTCCCCAACACACCTTAATGGACCCCTCCCGTGTCCAGAGTCTCAGCAGAACCAATGCAGCCCTGGCTCTGGGCAGATCTGAGTCTTGGCCTTGAGCTTTCGCTCCCTGCATCTGAGTTTCCTGCTCATGCCTGGAAGCCCCAGGGCAGCTCATCCCCCCTGGTCTTGGGGACCTGCACTGGAGGGCCACACATTCACTGGCAGGTCAGTGCTACAAGCCTTTCGTCACCCAGGACACTCAAAGCTAGCTGACAGCAAGGTCCAGCCCGGATCAAGTCCTTGCTCTGAGGGTGAGGCAGTCTGCGGGTGCTGAAGCCCTGGGCGCACATCCCTCTCCCCGCACGTCCAGGGTGGCTAGAGACGTGGGGGCCCTCAAGGATTTACGAGTCCCCCCAAGTGAAAAGGCTCTGCTAGCACTGAAGTTAATTTTCAGAACAGCAACCCAGAGCGAGGCTGGTGACCAGCCAGCGGGATGCTCACTGCCAGAGCTCTGCACCCCCTCGCTGCACAGCGGCTAAGCCCCAACGCCGGAAGCTCAGTATCAGGCCCAAGGTGGACCTGCGGGTGGGTTTCTTCTCACACTGATGAGTCTGTGGTCTTTGAGAAGCCCGTGGTTCCTCCATAAAAACCCTTAAGAGAGTTTTATTTTGGGGGTTGGTAGGTCTACTGATGCTTGGTTATTTCAATTTAATGGTGCTCAACTGAATTTAACAAGAGGCCAGCGTGCTGGGAATGGGAGGCAATGTCAGGGGCCTGTCTCATTCCTGGGTGTGTCCCACTGTGACCTAGGTGTGGGCAGCTCAGGAACGGGTCTCACAATAGTCTCAGCCTCTGTTTTCTTGTTGAGATATATTGCTAATTAAAGCAAGAGTGCTCATGTAGTGTTTCAAGGGGGCCTCCTTTCTATTCGAAAATCGTTAAGTCCGTGATTCAGGGACAGGTTGCCCTCCAGTCCAGCCTGGTATCTCACTGCAGTGGAGAGGGACAGCCCCCATCCCCAGGAGGGAGAGCTGAACAGCATTAGGATCAAAGCACCTTTATTACCAACCTACCAGTATTGCAGTGGCTTCTTAATAATTCACTTACTGATCTCCCAATTTTCTGAAGTGAATATATTTGGATCTCTCCTCTCTTAAAAAATTGAAGTGATAGACAATCAACAAACTTCAAGATCTACTTTGAGCTATTCCCAGTATAATTAGGAACATTTTTGTTTGCTTGTTTGTTTACACAAAGGGCTAAGTTTTCCACTGTAGGTTTCTAAAATACCATAAGGAAACCATTTTAATTTAGGGGAAGAATCGGTCTTTCAGAATTTTAGTGCCTTCCGTACAGACCCTGAACTGTCCTCCTCCTAGGATCCCAGCCCACTGCAGGTGTTTCTGTAAAACTGCTGCCCAAGGCACACTGAGGTCTGAAGAATGTTAAAACAGAGCAGGTTCTGCTTGGGGTCGGGGGTAAGGCACTCTGTTTGTTGAACTAAACTTTAACACTGTGTTGATGTTTGGCATTTAAGAATGCCTTCACCTGCTCCTGAACTGAAGCTGGAATCAACCAGAAAGGAGGAGGGGTTCATTTTTGTGTTTTAGCCAGAATACCAGCATTATCCTGGAGGGCCAAGAGGAAGTCTGGCAACGGACATGATTTTCCAAAATAAATGATCTCTGCCTTTCTACTGAGGTCAAGGCTGACCCCCTATCCAGCAGCAGTAAGTGAAGACTATTCACCGTTACTGATATTTTCTGTAGGGTGGAAAGTTGGTAACCGTCACTGATTCTATTTCAGTGACACTACGGCAAGGACAGACCCCCACTTGCCAAGTCCTCAGGTCCCGGCTCACGTTTTGCTCTCCTGGTGGTTCATGGGCTGACTCCTGGTTGTTCCTCTGGAGCTGGTGGCTCCCTGCTGCTCGCAGGCCTGTTAGCCTCCTATGGCCCCCATGGCTGCCTGTCCCTCTCAAAGGACACAGAGCTGCAAGCCTGGGAACTGCATTCTGCTCCCAAAATACTCTCTCCTCTCTACACCAGCATCCTGCCTGCAGCGGGAGACCTGGGCCTAATCATTTATTGACCACCCCACAGGGAATCACGCCCAAACATCTATCTCAGGGTTTGGTAGTGGGGAATTGCCTGAAGGCCCGTGATGTGCCAGGTCCTAATCAGGGCAAGGGCCGGCACATGCCTGTGGGTTAGAAAGCAAGAAGGGAGCCCTGCATGGTTCCTCAAGCAGATGTTCGTCTGTGACGGAAGCTGGGGGCCAGAGGCATGATCTGTTTTGGGCAGACAGGGCCAAGACAGTGTTTAGTAAAAATGAAAATAAAACAAAGCATCAGACACCCAAATAGGGAAAGTCTGACTTCATTACATCAGTATTTATGATAAATGAGTCACTCAGTTAAACTATTCAGCACCAATTACACACCACTGCCTACAACAAGCAGCAAACGGCACAGGTGCCTGTTCCTATCCTTGCGGGAGGGGGCCAAAAAAAGACCACAAACAGAATACACCATGCTATGGCTTGTTTGTGAGCTGTCCCCCAAGCTCACATGTGAGCCATGCAAGAAGATCGAGAGGAGAAATGATGGGGTTGTGAGAGCCTTCACCCAATCACTGATTTAATCCCCTGAGGGACTGAGTGGTAACTGGAGGCAGGAGGTCCGTGACTGGAGGAGGTGGGCATCGGGGGTGGGCCTTGGGGCTTACATTTTTTATCTGCTGAGTGCAGTTTCTCTCTGCTTCCTGATCATCATGCGAGCTGTTTCCCTCCCCCACACTCTTCTGCCATGATGCTCAGCCTCGTCTCCAGCCCCAAGGAATGGAGCCAGCTGTCTATGGACTGAGACCTCTGAATCCGTGAGCCCTCCAACTAATTTTCCTCCTCTGCAGTTGTTCTCGTCAAGTCTTTTAGTCACAGCAGCAAAAAATCTGACTAAAACAACTCGATAGCTCCCACACGTGGTGCATGGGATGGTGGTCCATGCTAGCTTAAAAGGGAGAGTGTTAGGAGGAAGGGGACCAAGCACACTGGAGTGTGGGGGGGTGAACTTTAATAGGGTATTTGGGATAGAATATATTGGGATGATATTTTGAGCAAAGATTTGAAAGTATTGAGGGAGAAGGAGGAGGAAATTTTAGAACATTCCAGAACATCCCAGGGTAGTCAGCAGAAGTAGACTCATATTGTTTAGGGAATGGCAAGGAGGCTGGTGAATTTTAGACTTAATTTCCAAAGTTTCTCCAGACCAAAGACAGTGGAGAAAAGCACCACGGTGTGAGCAGATTAAGGAGGCTCTGCCAGGCGTATGGCATGCCCAGTTCAAAAGGACCCTTAACTTGGTGCCAGATGTACCAGACGCCCCAGGATGCGGTGCTGTGAGCTTTTGGAAGTCCACACCTGCCCTTCTCTGACGGTCTGTGAATGCGGTGATGTTTCAGGGAAGGCGGGCAAGCTTGAACTTCCAGATTCTCTGCAAAGATCCATCATGAATGATGAAGGCATCAGCCACCCGCACGGGGTCACAGACATAAGTGACATGTGGCCTCCAGGGCAAGGCTGCTAATGGGGAAGTAGGTCTCTGGCGAGGGTCAGCTGTGGATGTGACATGCTGATCTGTGTCACCGAGACCGGGGACGTTGGATGTACTTCTGGCCCATTAAGAGCTGGTCTCATTAACTCTGACAGTATCTCCATTTACTCTCCGATGCCTCCTTTTTGGGGGGCTAAGGGCTGTGAGGGGAGTCAAGAGTGTACTAAATTGTGTGGTCTTTGCTACAGGGCTGCTGAGTCTTGAGTATTTAAGTGGTATGATAATGCACTTGTACTCTTTCACATCAAAACAACAAACCCAGTATCTTGGTGTTGGGATGATGTTATTTCCCAGCATTAGGAAGTGCGGCTGTGTAAATGGCAGCGATTCCCTCTCCACCAAGCTTCCCAAGGGCTACTACACGAATCCAGAACTCAGTGTCCATGGTGGCAAGAACTCAGACATCTGCAAACGCTTCTCGGTTTGCCAGATGGGGCCAGATATCTTAGGCTTCCGTGGGCCACGGGGCCCACACGCCATCTCCGAGGCATTTCCCTCTTTGTGAGATGAAAAGCCATTTTTAGCTTTTGGTTTGTAAGTGCCATTTGACCCACAGGCTGTGGTCTGCTGACTCTGGTGTGAGGGGAGGGTGGGAATCACTGCAGCTGGGGGCCATCCCAAGGGCCCCACTGACAGCCCAGCTGACTGCTGCCCGGGAGCTCAAGAGCAAGCGAGTTTGGTCTGGAATATGCACGTTTAAAAAGTTGATACCTAATTAAAACGATCTGCCAAGTCCCTACAGATGCAAACCAAGGACTTCCCCAGGGGCAGACACGGTCACTGCAGAAGCAGATTGCTGGAGGCTCCATCTGGGGTAGGACCCTGACCTAGGGCCACATCTGTGGCAGACCCAGTGATTCTCCACTGTGATCTGAGACACCGTGGGCCACGGTTCTGAGCTGGGATACAGGATGGGAGCAGCGGCAGGCAGACGCCCCCAGCGAGCGGGCAGGGGGAGCTCTGCGGAGGGCCCCTCCTTCTCCCACCTCTCCCTCCCTTGGCCTTCCAGCCCAGCCCTTGGGCCTTTATTCTTTCTTTATGGATCCTCTGTCTCAGTCTTTCAGGCGGCTAGACAGACACCCTGAGCTGAGCAACTTATGAAAACCAGACTTATTCTTTACAGAAATTTAGAGTCTGGGAAGCCAGCGTCAAGGTGCCGGCAGGCCCGAGGTGCGGAGCCTTGTCCTGGCAACCTCCCTGGGACCTGCTTTCTAGGGCTGTTCATTACCTTCCCAAAGGCTCCACCCACACGACCTTGTGGCCCCATTAAGGCCCCACCTCTTGACACTATTACACTAGGGACTAGATGGCGACTTATGACGGGGACCTTCCGATCACAGCAACTTCCCAGTCCTCACACCCCTCGTTGCTGTGCCTTCCCAGGCACCAGCATTCCTCCCACACATACTGAGCAATCCCCTGTGACAGACGTGTATGGGGACAGGAGCGTAAGTAACAAACAGGCCTGATGTTGAGGGGGCAGAGGGTCACAGCACAGCTCCAGACGTGGCAAACCAGGGAAATGGAGAGAAAGATCCCCCTCAGTCCCAGGGAGAAGGCACTTCTCCACCAGGGAGACTGGAGAGGGGATTGCAGACGGTCTAGCATCTTTGACCTGCTTTTCAAGGATAAGCGCCGGGATGGAGACCCAGAGTTCAAGAGCCTTCAGACAGGGCAAGATTCAGGAATCCAGAGGGTGAGGGCCTGGGAGGGCATGTGGTGTCTGCACCACAGGCACTCACTGAGCTCCGAGGTAGTGCATGCGGGACACAGAGATAAACTCCCAGATGCATCTGCTCAGCAGGTAACCTCAGGTGACAGAGACTTGGGCATGACATCACTGCAACAATGAATATGTCTATGGCTTCCAGAAGCTTCCATCCAAGGATTCTCACTGCTCCAGGGGTCTTATTTTGGGAGGAAATGGAGCAGTGAGGGTGGAAAAGTCCTCTCACAATATGTTATGGTGTAGCTATGAGGTGTCCCCCAAAGCTCATGTGTGAGACGAGGCAAGAGAGTTTAGAGGTGAAATATTGGTTATGAGATCCTTAACCTGGTCAGTGCATCAATCTGCTGATGGACTAACTGGGTGGTCACTATAGGCAGGTGAGGTGTGGCTAGAGGAGGTGGGTCACTGGAGCTGTGCCTTTGGGGTTAATATTGTGCTCTCTCTCTCTTTCTGCTTCCTGATTGCCACATCCTGAGCTGCTTCCCTCCACCACACTCTTCCGCCATGATGTTCTGCCTCTCTCATGCACAGAGCAATGGAGTCAGCCATCTACGGACTGACATCTCTGAAACTGTGAGCCCCAAATAAAATTTTCCTCCTCTGAGCTTGTTCTTGTCAGGCCTCCTGGTCACAGCAGCAAACAAGCAGGCTGACTGAAGCTCAATACCCAGCTCTCCAAGCGCTTCTTCCGGGCGTTGCTGTGGAGGTGGGTCAGCGTCCGCTGCTGCAGTCAGTTCTAATGAGGGTCTCTGCTCGGCGGCTGCTCTCTGGCCTGAGCGAGTCACGTGGAAACAGCGTTCCCACCCAGGCATGCGGAGCCCGCACCCAGGTGGGACCAGGTCTCTGGCAGCCCTGCTCTGCTGGAGCCTGTTTCCCTCCTTGCCTTTCCCCTGCCCTTCTCAATACCAGAGGGAAGCCATGTGGGGCTGCGACCGCTGGCACCCAGGCCAAGTCCAAGCGGACAGCCCAGGAGCCCAAGAGGTGGTTTCTGCCTGATCTGCAGAGATGCCAGGCGCCGCCCTGCAGACCAGCGCCTGGAGCTGTTCACCTGGTCTCCTGGCTGAGCGAGATGCTGCCATGGCAACCGGCAGCTGCAGAGGAGGTCGCTGGGCAACAGCAGCCCTCACAATGCTCACAATGGCAATCAGGGGAGCAGCTGCAAAGGGCTCCACTGGAAAAATGTAGTTACCCTGAGAAGGGTGTGGTGACGGTGTGGGACCAGAACAGGGGTGGAGAGGAGAGGAGGAGGCTGAGCATGGGTCAGAGGCTGCATCTTGGGCTGAAGGATGGGGGAGCTTGTTCTCCCTAAATAGTCAGCATAACAAAATTGCAGGAAGTCAGTGGGTTGTTTAGATAAATATTTAAATAAGGTTCTATTTTTGCAGAAGCATATTAACACTCATTTCCCATTTAGTTCTGAGAAACACAAGTGCTTTCTGAGCTTAGAAATTTTTCCCAATGATCAAAGATGTCTGTACAGGAGGAGAAAGCATCTCGATGTCCGTATTGCAGAGGAGAAATGACGGAACATCCAAATATCAGACACTGATCACTCTCAGCAAGGCATCCTGCCACCCACACTTGCAAGCAACTTTCAAGAATGAATGTCATCCAGCATTAAGAAATGGGCACACCTCTAGAGCTCAGGGAGAATTGTACATTTAAATTTATTTCCTTGAGGCAATATTGGTTACACAGACCAAAGTGTGTAATGTTGCATTTGATTTTATCCATCCATCCTACTTTTTTGGAATTTCACCTAAGAAAATAATCATGGAAATGGCAAAAGAAATACAAGGATGTTCATTCATCACAGTGGTGTCTATACTAATGGAAAATTGAAAAAACTGACATGTCTAAAATATAGGATCAAATAAATGATGGGAAATATTATGAATTGTAGAAAAGAACTTCATACATATAAATGTTAGGGGTGTGTGTGTGTGTGTGTGTGTGTGTGTGTGTGTAAAAGCTCAATGTCTATCCAGAACACTGTTAATGAGGTGGAAGGAAGGGAGGTGGTGGGAAGGAGGTTGGAAGTTGAAGCCATCCTGAAGGTGACTCTTTGTCACCTAGGAAAAATGATGGTCTCACTCTTGGTGAAGGAGACCAGGCTTGCCGCTCTACCATAGCAGGAAGAGGCTGACTAGCTGTGACTGGGGCAGGAAGAGTAGACATGGGTTTAGGGATGACAGACACTCCTTTCCCTCCAAGGAACCTGCAGGCCTTTATTCCTGATCAGAGAAGACCCAGGGTAGTGGCTTCTTCCCCTCCTGAGAGGAGGTGTGTCCAGAGCATCCACTGACCATGGCCTCACTGCTCAGTCCTCTGTGAACCAGTCAATTTCACCCCAGGGCAACCAGAGCAAACCAAGTGTTATGGGCTGTGCGTTGGCACGTGCAAGTGTGAGTGAGTGTGTGTGCAAATATTCCAGAATAACAAACCAGGTCAGTAAAGTGTTTTAGAAGGTCCCCTGGACATGTCCCCAAGTTAGCTCTAGGTGGTAAGATGGTGGAAGCTGTTTCACCTTCTGCAAAGTGCTCATCTCTGTCTTTGAAATGTTCATATTAAACGTGAAATACTTTATAATGGAAAAGAGCAATCACAGTTATTGCAAATCATTGATGTTGCCAGTCAATAAAATGATCTTTGCTCCCTCCCAGCTCTTCCCCCAGAACACACTCTTGCTGTTTCCTGGTTGAAGTTCTGCCTTCCCTCCTGCACTTGGACTTCTGTGGGTCTGAGGCGAGAAACACACTCATGGTTCGTCTGTCAACTTGGATTCTATGCATCCAGACAAGGCAACTGTAAGGGCAGGACTCTCTGAGTCCCACCTCATAGCCTCCTGTCTTCCTTTCAGGTCTTGGATGTAAGGAAGCAGAACTAGATCCTATCTGAAGAGCAGATGGGGTGAGCCCGTCGGCATTTTTAGAGAGCTGAACTAAGGGAAGCATGCATCCGAGAACTCCACCTGGCATGGACCGAGGTCCAAGTCTGCATTTAAGCCAATAAGCCCCCGAGAATGAGCTCCTGGGCTCCTGGGAGCCAGCTGGCAGTCCCACGTACCTGCCTCGTCCGCTGTGATGGTGAGCTCGTTGCTGGGCTCGCTCTTGCCAATCCGGTTCTTGGCGTACATGCGGATGCTGTAGGTGGAGGAAGGGTGGATATCAATGATGGTGGCCGAGTTCAGCTGAGGGGAAACATCTTTGGTTCTCTGAGCAGAATCCCAGGAGTCTTTTGGGTTTTGTTTTTTCAAAAAAGAAGAGATAGAGATGTGAGTTTTTTTCCTCTGCCTTTGAAAGTTCACAAGCAGGAAATCTTTTTTTAAAAAAAAGAAAGAAGGAAAGAAAAAAAGTTACACCCGAAGTGAAATCTCAATGCCATGTTCCCAGGTTCCTGGCAGATCTGTGCACCAGAAGGTTGTGCACTTGTCACTCACACTGTGGGGGACAAGGGGCTGTGGGTGAGCTGAGTCCAGGGGCCTTGAAGGAAGCAGAATAGGCAACTGGGGGAGACCAAGGAAGAGAAGCATGGTGGAGCCCATGGGGTGGGCATGGCCACTGGTGGGCACTTATGCTGGGACACCTCTTCCCCTGTCACCTAAAAACCCAGCTCTCAAAGGTACTTGAAAGCCAGAAAAACCTATGTCCTGTCCGATGCTTTCTTCCCCAAACAGAGTGTGGTAAAACCACTTCATCCCACTCATGTGCTGACTTTGCCAGATTGGATTTTAATGGTGTGCATGTAAAAGTGCAATATCTATCCAGATAGAGGATCTTAATGGTGATTTTGGGGCTTCCACAAAGGCTGAGGATGTCCGTAAATGGCTCCTACGTGGAGTTTGGGTCATTGCTGACACGGGTGGGTGGTTAGGAGCTGGTGTTGCTTGTGGAAGGACAAGGGAGTCCCTGAGACAGTGGATAGTGAGGGAGCATTCAGACCCCTGTCCTTCTCAGGGTCTTTTCATGTGAGGCTCAACTCACTTGAGAGAGTCTACTGGGAGTGCTGCGTTTCCTGCGGGGTTCTAGGTCCATGAGTGTGGAGACCATGTTCAATGCTGTGTTCCCAGTGCCAAAAGTGCCTGGCCTTGGTGGATACATGACGAATGGGTTTAATAGGTAAGTATATAGATGGCAATGTGACCTTAGAGTCTTGGCGGTCATGCCACTCATTTGTCACATTAATATGAATGACAAGCATGGACGTTTGGGAGGTTGCTCTCTCCCAAGGTAGATAAAATTGCAAGAGATCTTGAAGACTTGAAGGAGAAAGTACATGGCTCCAAGACTGCTTCTGAATGTCCCCTCCCAGGGCACAGAGCATCACAAGCTGACAAGGGAGGTTGCAGGTGGAAGAAGACATGTCCTGTGAGTTGAAAAGACTGGTGATGGAAGAATATGACATGGAAAGAAAAGTCATGGTGAAAAAACAAAATCAAACAGTGGAAGAAGACAAGAATGTGCCTCATCAGAACATGAGCAGGGAGAGGACATTCAACAGCGGGTGACACAGAGATGGGCCTGTCCCTCAAAAAGAAAGCCCGGCCTTCAGGAGATGATGTTCAGGACGATGGGGGACCTCCTGACCAGCTCTTAGAGGGCACACACCCTGGTGGTGGTGGAGGGTTCTGCCCAGGGAGCGTGGAAGTTCCTAGAACTGACGGGGCAGTGAAGACAGAGCTAGGATGTGGAAGAGGCAAGTGCAAATCTCCTCCACCACCTGTGTCACACGAGGGACCAAGGCAGGGAGAGAAGGACTCTGTGTCCTGCTGTCACTGGAGCTCTGGCATCCACCCTGTAGGATCTGTTAGTCTAACCACACCTGCTAAGTCGTCCCTGTCCCACACTCTTCCCGTGGGACTTGGAAACCCTCAGGCCTTGCATGCCTGGGCTCTCTTGGGTCTCCAGCTTACCTCAATGCCAGTGGCTCAGTCATGAAGGGTTTGTTTTGTCTGAGCTACATCCTCCCTGCCTGTATTGGTGTCTCACTGAGGCTTCCTCCTCCCTCAGCACTCTGCTGGGCAGGCACCTTATCGACCCGCCTTCTGAGGCCCCCAAGCCTGTGGACATTGGAACCTCAAAGGTGTTCTGGCAACTGTGTTAAACCTACTGAATCCTCATCTCTGGGGTAAGGGGCCCAGAAGCCTGTGCCTGAAAAAATCCTCACTGTCCAGCTCACTCTGATGGTGTGACAGATAGTGTGACAGTTTGATCTAACTTTAACAGCATCCTGCCAAAGTAGGGATGTTTATTTTTAGTGTAAAGATCAAGGAACTCAGGTACTCTTGTGAACCTGGTGAGAGGGGCCTGGGGTTTGACTTCAGCAGTGTTATCTTGAGCTCAAGGTCTTTCCCTATAGCTCGTGACCTCCACATGTTCTCCAAGGACACATAATGAGCCTGAAGATCAGTATTTCTAGACACCCACTCAAAGCCTGGTAAGCTAAGACCTCTGACGAGTTCCTGGTTGGAACCGAGGAGGAGCAGGGCAGGCAGATAGTTCAGTCGGATGGAAAGGAGCCACTGCCACCCCCATGGATGGGCAGGGAGGGAGACTGGGACCACAGGGGCTGACTTGTGGCCTGGTTCAGGAAAGGGTCAGAAGCATTCACTGAAGGAAGGGTGGGTTCCAGAAGAGGAGGGGAGGATCGGAGGCCACTGCTAGCCCTGCAGTTCTAGATGACACCATGAGGGAGCGCTGTGGAGCACACAGGAGCAGAGTGGAGGAGCTCAGCTTGGAGTCCAGAGGACAGCAGGTCAACAAGGACCAAAGTCAGAGCCTGGACTGGTCTAAAGAGATGTTAGAAGTCCAAGGCTAGAACAAGTGAGGGTGATGGAAAGTTCTGGAGACAAAGAAGTACACAGAAGGTTTAAAAACTGAGTTAGCTTGAAGTAGGACTAAGCCATTCTGTTGGTTAATTGGAGGGAGGCACAGGGAAAGCCCCTTTCACTGTCCTGTCCTCCTTCTGGGTGACAGTCCTCACTTGGGGCAAGATGGGGGCAGGAGGTGGAGAGGGAAGGGCTGGAAGAGCACTCGCCCACGTGGGGAAGCTCTGTTCCTGGCCTGGGTGGCTAAGTTTCAGGTGCTGACCATGGTGCTGATGCCCGTCAGAGACCTGGGAGGTGCTGGGGACAGGAAAGAGGCACTAGGAGACAGATATGGGATGGGGCAGTCTGTGCTTCAAAGAAGGGAAGGGCAGGACATGCCCCTAGAAAACAGCAAGCTGTCCACGTGGAGGAGAAGTGGCAGTCCCTGGGGACCAAGGAAAGCAACAACCAAGAGACAGGGAATTGCAGGCAAGAGAAGAGAGAGGACTCTCTGAATGAGAGACAGCAGCCCACGAGCTGTGCCCTCAGGCAGTGGGTGGGGTTTGCCCCCGGCCTGCCCGAGCGGGTGGTCAGGAGCTGGTCACAGGAGACGCAGGGGAAGAGACTTGGGCTCTTCAGTATTTATTGGCAGTTATAAAACCTAGATATAAAACCTAGGAGACTCGGCTGTCTTCAAGTCCTAGGAGGGTGTCACTTGGCCAAAGGGCTCAGGGGTGGGAGAGGGCCACTGGACTCAGGAGGGCCTGCTTCCCTGCAGCACAGGAGCTGCAGCTGGTCAAGGCAGAACTGTGCTTCAGGGTAGTGAGAGCCTGTTTCCAGGACGGTCCCTCCTCGGCCGATGACACTCTGCTGAGAATGTGAGGAACATTGATACCGGCACTGTGCTGCTTCTGTGGCATATCAATGAACAGCAGAAGAAAGCATCTTTGCAAGAACAGGGTGAGAATCAGCTCAGCTTTACTGAGTCTAGTGGGTGGGCAGGTGCTACATGGCCTGCAGGGACATGGTGCAGGGGTTGCCCGATGCTGTTCCCACCCAGAGGGTCTCTAGGGCCATAAAGGGGCAGCTTCTCAGTAGGGCAGATATTAAGTAAATATTCACAAGCCCACCAGGTGTTTCAGGGGTATAGATGCCATGAGCAGAGAAGGCGAGTAGGTGGTCAGGGAAGGCTTCCTGGAAGAAGTGACATGTCTGCTGGAACTTGAAGGATCTGGTTTCTGTGTACTTAGTCTTAAAACTACCCTCACTTAAATTACGGTTCTAACTTTCATACACCAAAAACTTACTGCGGAAGCAACTAATCCACAAAGACGCCAACAACACAGCTCTTAGAGCACTGAGTGCAGTTGCTGGGACTGCCAGCACCGCTGTTCCTCCCAGGTCTTCCCAACCAAACGGAAGGCAGACTCTGGAGGGCTCTAGTTCAGCCCTTGGCCATGGAGCCGGGCCCACCCGTCCCGGGGGCTTTTCCCCAGTGACTCTGCTGGCACCCACTACGACCTCAAGCCCCTCGTCCAGGGCTACATACACATCTTAGCCACATCACTGGCTGGTCTCCTGTGGAGTATGGAGGACTTGGACCTGACTGCACCTGGCTCTCTAGAGTGCCCAAGGCGCGCACCCCAGGTTGTGTGCAGCCCGATCCATTTCTACACTTAAAGATGTGGCAGCTGGGCCAGGTGTGGTGGCGCACACCTATAATCCAAGCGACTTGGGAGGCTGAGTCAGGAGGATCTCGAGTTCAAAGCCAGCCTCAGCAACTTAGCGAGGCCCTAAGCAACTCAGTGAGACCCTGTCTCTAAATAAAATACAAAATAGGGCTGGGGATGTGGCTCAGTGGCCGAGTGTCCCTGAGTTCATTCCCTGGTTCCAAAAAAAAAAAAAAAAAAAAAAAAAAAAAGATGCGGCAGCTGACAGAGACAATTCCCAGAATTCAGTTACATGCAAATCAAATCTGACAAATATCTCCTGCATGATTCTGGCATGCCAGACATTGTGCTGGGCATCAGGGATCCAGGACACAGAAATCAGAGTCCTTGACTTTAGAAAACTTGCAGGAGAGTGGACGGGGTGGAGGGAGGCACAGAGATTTCTTAAGCAGTGAACAGGTAATTGAACAAAGACTGGATTTTAGAGGCAGAATAGAAACACGTAAGCATTTTCATGCATGTTTGAGCCATAAGAAAAGCTCCCACTTATTAGATATTGACCATGTTCCAGGCAATGAGTGACCTGATTTAAATGTATTCCTTCTTAAAGAGTGTTCACCGCTTGCTACCACATGGCAGGTTGGCAACAAATGGACCGTGGGGACTAGACCCAGCAGGGAGCACTGAGGAGCCGCCAGTCTGATAGAGGTGACATACACTAATGATACATTAATGCACACAGAGGTACACAGATGGTGCTATGTAATGGCACCTGCCAGGAATAAAAGGGAGATGAACCCCTGTGAGCACAAGAAGAGGGACCTGAGGACAATGGGATCTGCGGTCCCAGAAGGGTGGGTCTTACAGCCAGAGGCAGCCTGTGCTGCACATGGCCGTGGTGGTCTCCCGTTTTGCAGATGAGGACAGCAGAAGGGAGCAAGCAGACGAAGATGCAGAGACTGAGGCCGCACACCCACCGGCAAGATCCCAATTCCCCCTGCAGAGTCACACAAGGTCATCAGCATCCAGAGACCATGCTTCCCTGAAGGCAGCAGAGGCCCCAGCCTGCTCCTCAGTGGGAGGCTGCCTGTGTGCCCGCCCAGAGTACTGGCAGCCCCGTGCTCAGCAAGGGGAGGACCGGGACTACCCCTGGGTCTGTCAGGCAACCCGGATGCCCCCTGCGTCTCTCCTTTTCTCGCACCACTACTGTGTGTGCCCTGTCAGTCTCTGCCTCCCACAGGAAGCGCTTCTTCACCTTGAGACCTGCATCTCCGCACTCACACCACTCTGGTTCCAGCTTGGCCCGTTTCTTTAGAACAGAGGCAATGTCCATCTGCATTGACAATGGAGAAGCCTGCTGCCTGGCCCTAAAAGACCCTCTGTTCAGTTCAGCACTGTCGTGGGGGGCTCATCTAGGTCACTGTGCCTCCTGAGCCTGGGGCATGGCTCTGACATTTTTCCCAGGGGCAGAGCTTCCGGGAGCCCCTGACCCCTCTGGAGGGTCCACTTTGGGCCTTGGGTACACCACACTCCCCTCAGTGTCTCTGAGTGCAACCTGACGCCAGCAGGCCGAGCCACCCCCTTTTCTTGCCAGCAATCTCAGATGCTGTTTCTTAAACCTGGATTTGACACATCCTCTTCCTCTCCAAATTCTACTTTCTCCAATTCCTCACCAGTCCTCCCTTCAGGTTTCTGGCACACCACCCACCCCACTCCAGACCCTGTCCCTGGCATGCTTGTACTGCAAATTCCTCCCCTGCACCTGCCTTTTCCACAGTCCTTGAGCTTGATTTGTTACTACAGCTCAGCACAGAGGAGACCAAATCAGTCATGACAGGGTAATCTGCAGCAACGCACGGGGCCCAGAGAGCAAGGAGGAAGGCTGCTTCGGTGGGCTCGAGGGCTGTGTTAACCCTTCCTATGCATCTGGGCTCTTCTTCCTCATGTCTTTTATGAGACACAGTAAAAACTCTAACTAGGAGTCACAGGGCTGGTAGTAGAGCCTTGGGTGGATGGACCATAAGGTTCAACATGGGGTTGTCCCTGTAAGACCATCAGTGGGCCCACCTGTGAGGATGCTGACGGCAGGGTCACTTTTATGTGTATGCTTCAGGGGGCAGCTGTGTGTCCCTGCCTGTCCCTATGGCATTGCCAGGTGGCTGCCGCAGAGCAAGTGCCCATGTTGGCAGGAGCAGCTCCCCTCTCTCCACACACACCCCAAGGCCCGGGGCATCCCGCAGACACCCAGCACAGCTGGCTCAGCACTGGGACCTGGAACACAGGCTCAGGCTCTAAGGCAGTCACCAGCTGGGGATTGGGAGGTGAACTGGGGCAGGTGAGGTAGGAGAGGTCACAACAGGGGTCCGGTGTGTCAGCAGCTATCCCATGCCTTTGAGGGACAGGAATTGCTGAGAGGCAGTGGGGAGTGAGACTGAGGTCCTGTTAAGGACTGGGGAGTGAGACTGAGGTCCCCTTAAGGGATGATCTTAAGGATAAAATGAATTTTAAAAAAGAAAGATAGAAAAGGTTTCTTGAAGCAGAAGTGGAGCTGGAGGAAGCAAGGGACTTACCTGATTTATTTTTGCATTCAATATCGTAGCCCGTGATGGGGCTGTTGCCATCAAACCCCATGGTCCACCTGAGCGTAATTGTGCGCGCTTTGACATCTTTGATCTCAATTTCAGGAGGGTCTGGGGGCTCTGTGTCATCAACAGAAAGACCAGGAGTTAGTGCAAACTGGGTTCGGGCGAACTGCTCAGGTGAAAGCAGTTGGCTTACACAATGGTGGAAGCTTCTCACTCAGCCGCATTGACTTCCTCCTATCACGTTAGGGAGGGGCAGCTCTGCTTTCCAAAGCCTCTGGTTCACATGACTCGTGGAGTGGAACTGGGCCCATGCTGGGTGTCAACGTCACCCTTCTAGCTTGGATCTCTAACTCAAAACTGACTTTGGCCCTGGTTATGAAACTTCCCTTCCGTCCTGAGAGTCCGGTACCTGGGCTGCTGTGATTGAGGTAAGCAGCCCTGACTGGCATCTGCCTGAGCTCCCGCGAGCCTTTGTTCCCTGTTTTGGGGCTGCACTCTGACATAACCACGGGCTCTGCCCAGTGCTGCTTCAAGGCCTCTTCATACAGATTCACAAGCTCTAAACGGGGCAGCATCACCTAGCAGGCTGGGCCCACATGGATCCTGAGGCCAGCACACCTTTCCTGGCCTGAAATGGCTGTTTCCTTATGCAGTCTCCTTCCTACCTTGCACTGTGAGCTGAATTATTCCACGGTCCTCCCCGTAAGAATTGATTGCATGGCAGGAGAAGAAGCCAGAATCTTCTCTCACAGTTGGCAAAATCTGTGAGCAAAGCAGAAAGAAATGCATCTGATTCACTAGCACAGAGCTAGAGATCAACAGAGATGGCTTTGGGCTGGAAAGCTCTCCACTCCCTCACCCGCTGCCATCCCCACACATGCACACTCAAACACAGACACACTTACATGTGCACACCCCCCCCCACACTCACACCTATCGTGCGTGCACAGACCCTCTGGGGACAAACTCTTTCAGTGTAATTGCAAATGTGCAGCTGGGTAGATCTGATGCACATCATTCATGTCAACTGCTAGCTCATTAAATTGAACGTGTGATTTATGTAGGATGTTGTGGCCAGGTTTCCTTTTTCATGGAATGACTTTAGAGCATTCAAAGCAGCCAGGCCTAAGAAAACATCTAAAAATACAGTCAGCCCTCTGTTTCTATGGGTTTGTGTGTCCACAGATTCAACCAACTGTGGATTGGAAATATTTGGAAAAACAATTGTGTCTGTACTGAACATATACATACTTTTTCTTGACATTATTTCCCATATAATATACCAACTATTTACATAGCACTTACATTGTAATAGGTGTTATAAGATAATCTAGAAGTGATTTAAAGTTACAGGAGGATGTGCATAGGTTATGTGAAAATGCTGTGCCATTTTATGTAAGGGACCTGGACAATTGCCAGTTTGGCATCCTGGAGGTCCTGCACAGCCCCTGCCCTGTGCTCCAGGTGGACTGCAGGATGGGAGCCTTGTGAAAGAATCCACATCAGTGTTTCAAACGCAGGGCTTAATTTTTTTTGCGAGTGTGTGTTATGGCATCATTACCCTCAATCCCCTAATTAAAAAATCACTAGTTAACTGCAGTGTGCTAACAACCACAGGAGAATATAACACTCCATTCTTGAGTTTGTGATCTGACATTAACTTAAGCATTTTCCACTAGATCTTTTCAAATAAGCAAAATGTTTTTCATTCTAATATTTTTTGTCCCAAAGCCCATCCAATTTTTCTTTTAATAGGAAGTTAAAACATGCACACAGCATGGTCTGCCTTTCTCCAGGATTAACAGACATTTAACTTTTCACTGTTTTTAAATTACAGTTGGATTTCCCAGGTTCGTGATAACGCCGCTCTTGACTGCGCTAATGACGGAGCAGTTCTCTGAAGGCTACGTGGTAATCTCTGCCAGATGATGGGGAGAGAAATGGTGCTTCACAGATAAATTCCAAAGCATTGTTTGCAACCTACCACTGCGGGGAAGGACAGGCATAGGGCCCAGCAATGCTGGATGCCCTCGGTGCATTTATTGAGCTTTTACCTGCAGAGTGGAAATCACCTCCTCGCCTGCCTCCTTGGTGGACACGAGGTACCGGGCCATCTCTGGGTTGATGATCCTGTCCTCCTTCTCCCAGCGCACGATGATGGGCTTCTCGCCATGGGCTGTGCAGCTCATCTCCTTCTTCTGCCCCTGGGTGGCCAGCGTGGTGTTAGGATAGGACGTTATCATCGCGGGAACTGCAACACCAAGAGGGACGCCACTCGGTCAGCAAAGCTGTGCTCTCAGTTTTTCCCACCATACACTCAGCTAAATCAGGGCTAAAGAGATTCTCCTTTGAAATAAAATCTATTCAGAAATTGTTGAGCAGCAATCATGGGCCACGTAACAGGGGAGGGCAGGACAGTGGGACCTGGCAGAGTTGTGGTGTGGTTTCCCATCTGTGGGATGCTGCTCTTTGTCGGGCAGGGACACGCCTACATCCCGGGACACTCTGGAAAATGATGCCACTTCTGATCGGTCTGGAAAGGAGACTTGATATGAGGAACCCTGCTCCCTTCTGTGATTGTCTACCTTTCTATCACTGCGACTGTGGAGAGGACGCCTTCGTTATTAGTCGCGAGGTGGACCCCTGAGAGTTGCTAACTGACCCTTGTGATCACTTCTCATCAGCCTCATCTCACCGTTGTTATAAACTTGGAAACTTTTTCTGGTCCCCTGAGGACCTCAAGTTTTCCCTTCCTTCCATAATGTACAGTAGAGAAGCTCATCCCCGGTTTATTAACAAGATGGAAACCTTTATTTGTGAAACGTCTCAAGTTTCCTTTTCTCTATCCCAAAGCAATCCATAGACTTCCATTCCTGGCAGTGGGTGAAATGAGATTCACCCTCCTATCATAAACGACCTATAAATTCAGGACAGCATGTGAAGAAAATAGCTTCCTAAATTGATCCTGAGCATACAAGAAAGTGAGGAAAACCAGAACCACATACTGAAGGACGGATATTGGCCAACCGAAGGCCATGTGACCCTGGTGCTTTACTTCTCTGAGAGGAGGAGGTTAGGAGTCAGGCTTCCAGATCCAGCTCCTCACTCTACCTTGGAAGTGAGCACATAAACAAAAATAAAAATAGAAACGAAAAACAAGTGGCAAAGGGAGGTGAAAATTGCCTGGGTTTGTGTTACAGATGTTAAAACAATAAAATAAAATGTTTTCCTTGAGAATGTGTAATGACTTGACTCCACATACATGGCTTTGGAGCAAAATTCATGCCAAAGAATCAACATGGAGGGGAACCGAGTTTGGTAACAGGTCTGAGAAACTTAGCAAAAGCCAACTTGTACACTCTGGAAGGATGTGCCCTCCCTCCGTCCCCTGGAATTCTCCAGATAAAGCTCTGGTGAGCAAGAGCTCACAAACCCAAACTATGAAACACATGAGAAAGCCACTTGCCACCATGGACACTCAGCCCCACAAGGACTCCAGGTGACAGAGTAATTGGATTCAGAATCTGAAATAAATATGCATCTTTTTTTTTCATTTTTGGTACTGGGGATTGAATCCAGGGGAACTTAACCAATAAGCCACATTCCTAGCCTTACTTATTTATGTATGTATGTATTTATTTTGAGACAGGGTCTTGCGAAATTGTTTAGGGCCTCACAAATTATCGAGAGTGGCTTTGACCTTGCCATCCTCTTACCTCAGCCTCCCGAGTCACTGGGTTACAGGCATGTGCCAATGTGCCTGGCTATTCATAAAATTCTTAGAGCTATTTTTAAAATGGGGAAAAGCACAAGATGTTTCAAAAGAGACAAGGAAGATTTGGAAAATAACCAAAATACATCTGTATTTTTACCTGCTTTTTACTTCATTTCCTCAAAAAGAGGAAGAAAGGCCTTCCCTTATTTCTAAGGTCAAGCTCACATTTGCATCCCCCTAAAACTCATGGCCCTCTGGAACTTGGGAGTATGACTTTGTGTGGAAATAGTGTCTTTGCAGATATATTCAGTGGAGATATAATTAATGTCTTTGCAGATCTAATTAACGAAGTGTGTGCTGCTGACTAATTATATCTGCAGTGACCCTCTTTCCATGTAAGGTCATAGTCTGAGGCTTCACAGGAACATGGATTTCAGGGGAGACACTACTCAACACAAATATACACACATTATCTAATGCCTGTGTGTGCACACATATGTACAATTACAATCTGAAAACAAGCATTCGGAGTGGAACGATCACACCACACTTAGAGCATTCACATCATCACAATGTTTCCTCCTGCCCATTCACAAACACGTCCCTCTTCTCCAAGGCCTCGGCAATCACGAGTCTACATTTTGTCCTTTATTTCCATTTCTGGATCTTTCCTATAAATGGGATCATATAATACCTGTTCTCCTGTCTGTAACTTCTGGATGATTTTTCACTAAGCATAACGTTTTCACAGTTCATCCACATTACAGTGGGTATCAGTGCTTTGTCCCTTTATTGCCTGATAATATTCTATTTCACGGATATGCTGCATTTTATTTATTTTCTCACCATTTGTGCACATTTGAGTTGTCTCCACTTTTGGGCTATTATGATTAATTATGCTATAAACATTTTCATATAAGTTTTGTAGATGCATGCTTTCATTTTTCCTTGGTAAATTCTTAGGGGTGGATCTATTCCATCAATATTTTGAGAAACTGCCACACTTTCACCAAGTGGCAGCGCCATCTTGCATTCTCCAGATAAGAAGGGTAGAATAGGAATTGATAGGATCTGTTAGGATTTGGAGTTTATGGAGAAGGAATTGGAATGTCCCTCTCCACCCATGTGATGGGCAACTTGAAGAACAGACACTGGGTGCATCACAGGCAGGTGAGCTGCCATCTTTCTTTCCTGCTGGATACTTGGTTACTGGCTGTAGAAACCCCAGCTCACCCCAGCACTGCTACCACAGAGAGAGGTGGTTCCTTTCTAGGATACCCTCTCTTTGAGCTCAAATCAACTAATCAAGATTTTTTTCTCATAAGGACCAAGGGATAAGTCACGTTAACTAGAGATCCCAAAGCTATCCAAAGTGACCTAGCTTGCAAAATTGTTAATAAATATGTTGATGGCTCAAGAAGAAGAAAATTTACTTCTCATTCTTCCTCTCTAGATGGTGAACATGAATCAGAACCTGGGAAGATCACATATATTTTAGTTTCAAAAAGGAGAACCCTGGTCCCTCCCTGATTCCTGCTAAAGACTCTGGTTCCTGAAATTCCCTTGTACTTGGCAGAAAACACAGAAACTCTGGTCACAAAGTTGTGTCCTGAAATCAGTTCACACTTAGTGCCTCACAATCTCATGGGCAACTCAAGGCTGCCCATCTGCCCACTGAGTGACATTGGTGAAAAGGAAAGAAATCTCTGAAATGGTAAGGCTTGAAACAAATAGATTTCCTGTGAGGACATAGTACATGGGATCACTTCCCAAGTCCAAGGTCTGTTAACACTCTTGCTTCTTTAGATTCCAGTGAGAGCAAGGCAGTCCTGAGCCAGGGGTTCCCAGCCTCCTGAGCTGCAATCCAGACCATGCATTGTGCAGGCTAGCATCCCTCAGATGCCATTTCCTAGGCCTTCACAACAAAACCTCTGGAGAACAGATCTCCAAAACCTGCAGCTGTGCTTTGAGAACTTGCCTGTCTTATGCCCTTTCATTTCTTCAAAAGCAATTGTGCACAAGCGTGACTGCGTTTTGCATGGAAGAAACACCTTGACTAAACCATGGGCCTCTTGTTCAGGGCTTGCTTGTCTCATTCTGCATAAATGATGCTGATTTTTACTCACATCTTCCCCTTGGATATGTGCCCCATGAAAATGGATATTTGAATTCTGGCTAATAAACTCGGCTTTTAGTCAGAAATGTTGTGACTAGCCCATGTTCCCCCATCCTGCTCAAGTGTATCAGCCCTTTAAAAGAAAGGCCGAAAGGAATATTTAGGAGAATGAACCATTATCTGGGCTGCTTTGCAATGCTAATGCTTGAGGCATGACCTTTTCACTTGTCACAGCCACGGGTGCTGAGCGATGACAACATGTCAGAGCCGGAGCATTTCTGCAAGCATCTCTGAAGCATCACAAATGGATGGGGTGATTTAATAGGGATTGGTGCCAAGGAGTGGCTGTGGGCCAGCTCTGCTGGCAGACAAAAGAAATCCAGACCCAGGAAGGCTTTGTCCAGAGGCCCCGTGCTCTGTGCCATCCCTTTTAAATTACCCAGGAAGGAAGGCACTGCTTTTCATCGGGATAAATCAGTTTATAAGTTTTCTTCATAAACCACAGTCTTTTCTAACAGCATCACTAGTTCTCAGCTCATCTGCTTCTCATGCTTTCAGGGAGCATCGTCTGACCTACTTTTCTGCAGCATAAAGACGTAATGGTGCAGGGGAGCTGCTGTCACCAGCCAGGGAGAGCTCAGTGGCACATCTCTGCCCCACTCAAGTGTGCGGTGACATAACCTGGTTAGCTTGAGATTGGCAACAGTGGGAGCATTTACACCAGTGAAACTAGCAAGTGCTCATAGTCCACAGGTAACGGCTGAGCATGCACCAGCGCACTATTTATGAGGGTGTCTTACTGTAATTGATGATTTCTAAATGATTCAACTCTCCAAATGAGAGAATAGACCAACCTCAACCTAGACAAGCTTTTTGTTGTGGTTTTCTCAGCTAAACCCTTCTTGTTACAGAGAAAAAAAGGGAAAAACAGGACATAACAAGTATCAATGTCCTGAATGCAAAAATCAACCAGGAGCTGACTGCAATGGGTCCCATTCAGAAACCATCACTTCCAACTGCAATAGTGACCCTCAACATAGAGGACAGCCACTGTCCTGGATTGACTGGGCCATCCATTTTTACTATGCAAAGTCTTGCATCCTGGGAAGTTCCTCTGTCCCTTTACTCATTCAGAACAGAGGTGGCTGTGGACCCATCAATGCACCAAGGTTGGTCCAGCTCCAGGAGGTGCCAGGTTTCCCAGTGGGAAGGAAGGGAAGCTGCTCTCAGGAGGGGACATGATTCTTCAATCTCTGTTTTTCACATGCCCTCCAACGTTTTATCATTAAAACATTTTTCAAACATTCAACACATTGAGCTGCTGTGGATCCCCTACCTGGACTCCACAATCAACACTTTCCTGCATGGACTGGAATGAACTAAAGTTTATCTGTGCTATTATTTCATCAGCTATTAAAAACTTAACTGAATACATAATTTCCATTATTTTATTTTAAGTTTCTCTGAGGTGAAAACAAGAATCAGTGAGGTCTCAGAGGTGGGCACTAGGATGGGCGGGCCTCCTGGTCTCTCTTGTGGGGGAGTGGATGCATAGGAGCCTCATGTGCCCTGGACAAGGCACAGCCTCCTGGGAGCTGTTGATGTGACTTGGAATCAGGTCTCCCTGGTGGAGGGCAAGCCTTCTCCTGTGTCACCTCAAAGAGGGGGTGAGAAGGAGATGGGAAGCAGGGAACCTGACTCCAGCCTCAGGTAGCTCCATGTGGGCAGTGTCTTCGGCTGCCCTGGGCCTGGGGTTTCAGCTTTAAACGGACCAGTGCCCAGGCCCAAGCCCAGTCTCTGGGACTGGGGCTCCAGGTGGATTTATTAGGGTGTTGGTGATCCTTGAGATCTGCCCCAGGTGCCAACTCCCTCCATCACCTCCAGCACCTCCCTCAGCTCCAACCCCTGTCCTTCCTTTTCTCCTTCTTTCCCTCTGTGTCTCACTCCCTTCCTTCCCCCTTCAATTTCCCCCTTCTTATTCCTTTTGCTCCTCTTTCTCTATCCCTGCTTCTCTCCTTTCCTCTTTTTCATTCACCATTCCACCCTCACACGGGCAGCAGACCTCTGTGAGGCTGTGCCTCGCCCTTTCCATACACTCACACCCACTTGATCCACATGGTGACCGATGGGATGGAAATTCTGGCCATAGAAATGACCCAAGGCGTATTTATAAGTGTCATTTTCAGCAGATTCTAAATTATGCTATAAATGCATTTGAGAGGTGTAGAAATAGCCTTTCCAGCAGATTCATTGGTTGGAAGTGTGTATTAACAGATGTCTATGCAGATGGTCCAAGGGAAGCCAGACACTAAACACCTGCTTTGAAGGGGCAAAAATCAAGACCGGAATGAGACTTTTAACACTGATTTCACACGTGGCGTCTTCTCTCCTTTTTCCAAGTAAGGAAACAGAGAACAGGAAGGATTAAAATGCAAAGACTAGAACTATTCTGTTTCAGCCTCTCTTCTACCCCTCACCCAAAGCTCTATTCTTCCCTAGTATGATATTAAAAAAATAAAATAAGTGTCTACACACAAGTAATGCAGTGAGATTATCTTCATTAATCCCTAAGATAATTCAGATCCCCACCCCTTTCTTGCTCTCTTCCTCCAGGGTCTAGGAAGCTGGCAGGCCAAACTTCAGCAGTGCATGTGTCCCTGTGCATCCTTTGAGCAGCAGATCACTTTCATGTGCATGGTCCGATAGCAACGTGTTTGTGTGTTCTCAGGGGAGTTCCTTAATTCCATTAACCCATCATAAAATAGGATGGGGGAAAGAACTTATCCTAAAGTCCTGCAACTGGCAAATGGAAGACCTAGAAGAATCCAGGTCTTCTGATTCTAAGTTCAAAGACTTTTGGCCTACCTGTGGGCAGAGGAGGCTGAGGCTGGCCCACGAGCACAGAGTGTCTGACCACAGGGGTGTCTGGTTCCCTACCTCTGTCTCAGGGCCAGAGCATCCCTAGAAGCCCCTGGATCTAGGGGCTCCATCATTTTACTCTGAGTCTTGCAAATTATGTAGCCAGTCTTGCCTGCATCAGCCCCCATCATGCAATGGGGTTGAAGGACAGATGATGGGATCCTTATTTGGCAAAATATACATGACCTAAATTCTACCATTTAAATCACTTTGGTTTCACTAAGTACACTTGCATTATTGTACAATCTCCACCACAGTCCAACCCCCAAAACTCTTTCTTCTTCCCAAACTGAAATGTGGTAACCGCTAAACAGTGACCCTCCACTACCCCTCCCCAATCCCTGGGCCCTGGCATCCACCATCCTACTCTGTCTAATGAATGTGACAGCTCTGGGGACCTCAAGTGAGTGGACTCCCAGTGTTGGTCCTTTCCTTCCTGGCTCATGTCATTCAGTGTGACATCCTCAGTTCCATCCGCCTTGCAGCCTGGGTCAGAGCTTCCTTTTTTCCTTAGTGTTGATAGACACTTGGCTCACTTCACTTTTTGGTTATAGCAAACAATGCCATTATGATCCTTGGTGTGCAAAACATTATTATTATTATTATTTTTAAAAAAGTGAGTAGAAAGGGGAAAGGGATGGCAATTCCTTGCCTGCTTCTCCTCCCGCTGTCCTCAGGCCAGGCGACACTGCCCGTTTGAGGTCTCTGCCACTTTGTTTTATTTCCATTTCCTCATCTGCAAGAACAATGAGACTCACAACCTCCTAAGGCTCTGATGAGGATTAATGAGATTATGCTAGAGGAACCCACTGAGGGTGTCTGAAGAAAGACCCTGCAGAAACGCAGTGTGATTATCACCGCTGCAGAATCAAAAATCCTTCCTTGTCCAAATACTTATTGTTCATAAAAGTTTTAGCAAGTGAGTTGCCTACTGGGCAGCGCTAATCCCTATAAAGAAAATGATTTCTCCAGCCAGGAATTAATAAGTTCTTAGCACATGCTGAAATATCTTCTCGGCTGGGTTATTATGCTTACATAATGAAGTTACTTTGATTATCGCCATTAATCAAATACATGTTTCCAAGCTCGAGTGGCTGCATTTGATGTTGGGTTTTGGCAGGGATGACAACGTCTCCGCAGCCTGGCAGTCTTGCTGGGGCTCATGACAGGATTCAACGTGTCAGGCGAAGCAGGGGAATGTTTAGGGTTTCTATTATATTCACTCTGAAGTTGTTTCTAGTCACATTAGTGGAAGAAGGTTGATTCACTTTGCATGACAAGCATGAATATTAACCAAACGATATTAAAACAGCGTTTTCCTCCAGTTTACGTGGGGATGTGCAGATCATGGCTGCCGTAGCTCTTCCTGTTTGGTCATGTATGTGAGAATTCATTTGCTCAATAGAAAGAAAACTTTTGAATAATTAGGAAGAAGAAAATAGTAAATAGATTTGGATTTCCTACCAACAGTGATTGTAGAGAGCAATAAAAGAAAAATTATAATTAAGTAGATCATGTCATCATGGAAAATCGGGTGAGAATATTAACCAGAAAAAAAATTGTGTGCAATATGTTAGCCAGTTCCCAGGAAGACCCCCAGCAGCCCGCCTCCTGGAATTCCAACCCCTGCATAGTTTTGCATTTACCATCACGGTCCGCGTGGCCGTAGAACATGGCAGGAGTGGCATTACATCTCTCTGAGATTTCAGAAAAACCCAATTCCATCTTGGGTGCCCCCCATCCAGGGAGAACTGCCACAATTTCACCAGGATACCCCCCAAGTGGCCCATGTGGAGGACCAGGAGGAAACCAAGCATCAGGCCAGTGGTAGGCCAACCCCTCGGGATCTTGGAGGTGAGCTCCCCCCAGTCAGTCTTCCCCCTTGCCGTGTATTCTGATGTAGTTTTCAGAAGGCAAGCAGTTTCCATGGAAACAGAACCAGCAGCTTCCAAGTGGCTTGGGGAGGGACAGAGGAGGTGGATTCCAAGCCCTGATCTAACTTCTGAGCAGGTGCATTGCATCTAGACGGTGGTTTGTCATGGAGACGCAGAGAGAGAAGAGAAACCATCCTCCTCACCAGCACTGGTCAGCTGAGGTCCTACCACACTGCTTTGCAGCAGGGGCAGCAGCACACATGGCCGGTGGCTGCTGGGACTCAGCTCAGCACTATAGGTAGCCTCATGCTACGACGCCTAGGGGCTTCCTCCCCTGAAAATTCTCCTCCGAGAAGGTTCCATGCCCAGGACTTCCTTCCTGCCTTTCAACTTCCAATTCCTTGCACATTTCTAATTTCTGAAATTTTGCCCTTGAAGTCGTCTGGCCACGTGGTCTCTACTTGGTTAATAGTCATTTCCCAGGATGCCCTTTTCACTTAGCCATTGACCACAGGCTCCGCGTGGCTCGCACCCGGAGCACATGTGGGTTCCACCTGATTGTCTGGATTCATACCATCTTTTTCTGCATGCCTATGTAATTTGACCAGGTTGGTGTCAGGGAAATCCAATGTCCTTTGAAAACCGCCTCCAGTGACGATGACGATGATGATCATCCTACCCTGCCCTGAGAACCTTACTGGCTTTGAATCTTTGCAGCAAACCTTGGACGTAGCAGCCACTGTTGCCCTGGTTTTATGAGGGTACAAACTGAGGCACAGAGGCCGAAATGACTGGCTCAGGGTCATGGGGAGCCTATGCTTCTACCACCTGTGTATGAGTTGTCAATAACTGAGACTTGCCAGTTTGTGTATAAAACAGCATCACACGTCCACATTCTTTCCTGTCCTCCTTCCTTCATTCGGTTATGCTTGTATGGATAGTGTCCACAGGTTTTCACTGCTGTATAATGTTTTATGTATATTCCAGTTTATTTATTTGAGGGGTTTCAGATTTCATTTATTGAAAACAACATAACCAAGATCATTTTTGTATGTGAATCCTGGTCTTGTATGCATGAATTCCTCTGGGGTACTTGTACAGGAGTGACTGTTCCCATCATGGCATAAGTGAATCTTCAAATTTTTGAGAGAATGCTAGTTTTCCAGGATGATTGCACTGATTTACAGTTCCCCAGCAACATTGTGAATGTGTTCAGAACAGTGGCTCTTTAAGAGTATCCCTGAGCCAACAGCATAAGCCACAGTGTAACTTGCTAGACATGCAGATTCAGCACCATCTGCTTGAAGAGGACCACTTCCCTGACATGGCCCCAAACCTTCCTCGCTCTGCCCTGTGGGGTCCTGGGGGGCAAGTACAGGACCTGGAATCAGCAAGATGCCTCTGAAACCTGGATGGGCATCGTGCTCTGAGCCTGAGTCCTCACCTGTCGAACAGGTGTGAGGGTGAAGCCAGCCTCCATCAGAGGAGCTTCAGAGTCAAACGCATGAGAAGCCCATCCAGCATGTGAAGTGGTGGTGACGTGAGTGGCTTTTCCTCTGGCTGGCGTTTGCCTCCATGACTTGAGTTCCTAGCTAGGTCATACACTCCTCTACCGCAAAAGAGGTTCACATGTGTTTGTGTAGAGGGAAGGACAATAAGGGAAGAACCCGGTGTGCAGTGATGGGATTATGGAGATTTTAAAGATCGAAGCCTGTAATCATCATAAATAAAGCTTGTTTGTACAACTAATTGGAACAAATAAAATTTAAAATTTAAAAAAAAAACTTTGAAAAGTAAATCTCACTTAAATGGGTTCTAAATGAAGTATTGGTGAGTTTGGGAAATGATATAATGGCCATGTCTATCATATGCCTACATTTTGACAAGATAGATTTAAAAAAGGAAAAAGGGGATATTTAAAATACTAAATTCTGTTAAAGTGATAAGAAGAGCATGAGATGCTGGTCTGCTCACTTTTGAAGAGGGTTCAAGTGACATTTCCAAAGGGACGACTGCTGTGGATTGAGACACGGTCTGTGAGTGCGGACATGTGTGCTTTAGTTTTCCCGTGTTAGCAAGCATGGCGACATGCATGTTGTATGTAGATGTGTGCACACGTGTGTGGATGTATGCCTATGCTCACGTGTGTGTGTGTGTGTGTGTGTGTGTGTGTGTGTGTGTGCTGGAGGCACAGAGAGCAATTCTAGGGTCACTGAAGCATTTGAATTATCTTAAATTTTTCTCCCCAATTTTTTGAAGCCAAGATGACGTGCATTTGAAAGTAAATATATAACTACATTTTTCTTATTTAAGAACTTCCACCCTCAGAAAGGAAACCTTCAAAGTCAGATGTCTCCACAGTCTTGTCTGGTTTTATAGGTTTGCTGAAGCACTGCTGGGTGAGGGGGGCTATGGAGATGCAGAATACAACAACCCTGCTGCAGACAGACCTGCAGGGCTTTGCTAGAGCACTGGGGGAGCAGCCGCAGATGCCAGCCGCTGCCTCCCCTGTCTGCAGAATCCAAGGTGGGGGAGGTGCTGCCACGTACTGACCCGGAGTGGTGATGACAGAGTGACAGAGGCCATGTCCTCGCTTCTGGCTTCTGAGTAAATGCCAAGAGAAGCACGCATGCGTGCACACACACACACACACACACACACATGCGCGCGCGCGCGCACACACACACTCTCATGCATGCACACACTTTCCCACACACATACACTTGCATGATCATGCACACACTTGCACACACATGCACACACTTGCATGCACATAAACACACCTAAAACTAATGCTCTTTCTTGCATTGTGATGGGCACAGGAGCTCACAGCCAGGGGACTTTTGGGGAATATTTCCAGTGCAGTTGCTGGCAGGCAGCATCTCTTCATGACTTCCTGTTTATATCAGTGATACGTCCTCAAAAGGAAGAAGCAGAAAGGAATGTGGACTGTTGGCAAACAGCTCTGTTAATCAGGGAATATCTAATGACCCAGCGGCTCTCGGGGGGGTTCTTAGATTTCAGAGACTCGAGAAGCGACATGTGTAGTGGTCCCTCCCAGGGGAGGCGAGCAGGCACTAATTGAGGTATTGACGGCTCTAAATGAAGCAGAAACCTGCTAGGAAGATTCAGCCCCAAAGAAAATGAGGGCTGCCAAGCAGCGGATGGGGACCTGAGTGGCTTTCACTCACTGCTCCTCCATGCAGTAAGTGTGCTTTCCAACCAGCTGCGGGTCCCTCCCTGCACGTGGTCCTGAGAAAAGAAGCCACGAATGACCCGAGGAAGGTACTGGAAACGTCTCCTTTATAAGTTCACCAGTTCTTAGTCTGGTGGATGGATTTCTCCATAGTTCCCCTCATCTGGAGGGGAACAGGAAACATCTGAACAAGTTTCAAAATGTTCAAGGATATTAGGCAACGATCAATGGCATCTCACATGGCTTCTCATGAAGGATTCACAGCATTTTCTCTCCATGCTTCGTGGACAGAATTTACACCCCAGGTACCCAGGGAGTTTGCCTCATTGAACCCCATCATGTGTCATGGGTCATGCAAGCATCTGAGTCGTGGAGGCCCCTTGGGGCTGGGGACAGCACCCGCCTCCTCCCACAGAGCCCCCGATGCCTGGGAGAAGGCATTGTGTGTGGGCACACGTCTAAGCTGGGCTCTAAGGTCAGGGCACATGGCCACAAGACACCTGAGTAAGCAAATGAGCTTTATCCTAGTAGGCATGTCCCTGATGCCAGGGACAGTGTGGTCGGGTGGGGGACGTGAGGTCAGGGACTAGGGAGGCAGCTCTGCCAGGGGAGAGGTTCTCAGAATTAAGCCTGCTTTGGAGCCACCCAGAGGACACCTTCAGCAGAGATGGCTGTGCCCTGCCCAAGTGGGGGCACATGCTAGGGAGTGACCCAAGTGCTTGCATGGCCAGCGGTTCCCAAGAGATAGACAATGGTGACGTGCTGTGAGAGCCACTGGCCCAGACAATGACTGAGTCTCTCATCAACACCTGCTGATGTTTTCACATGGCTATTTGGATGTGTTACATCAAAAAAGTATAAATAGTACTCAGAAAAAAAATCCAAGTAATGGTACAGTCACCCCACATTCCTTTCCCCCAATATTTGCCAAAGCACTAAAAGAAAACGAAACAAAACAAAAACTCTGTAGTTGTATATTTTCAGGAAGAGAAAGAATTCATGAACTGGATACCCAAGAAGGAAGGTACTTCTTAGCAGGTTTGACTCTATGATCTTTGAAGAATTCTGAATGACCATACACAAGCAAACAAACTTTCAAACAAAATGAAATTCTAGAAACATGGAAAATGGGAATAATACCGTAATGTGTATAGACAAGAGGAATACTGTGTGATACTGAGGCCTTAAAAACATTAAGAAAAGCATCTCAGAAAAATGTAAGAGGATACAGAAAGGTGTTTTAAAAAGAAGAAATGGAAATTTCAATAATCAAAGGTCAAGATCCTTGGCTTCTTTTGTTAAGATATTAAAAGGATTTTACTGCCAATGCGAAACATGCTTAATGCTGACTTCTGTTTAGTTAGCAAGAAGGGCACCCAGCTCCTGCAAATGGCAACTGCAGTCTGCATAGTCTTCCGGAAACAGCTTGGTCACGTGTAAAACATTTTGAATGAGCACATCTTTTGGGTCTACATCCCATTTTTTATATTTTCATCTTAAGAATCAATTAAATGTATGTTTTAATGGTTAATTTGAATTGTCAACCTGATTGGATTAAGAGATGCCAAAGATGAAGAGGCTTCTGGGTGTGTCAGTGAGGGTGTGTCTAGGAATGATTGGCATGTGGGATTGCAAACTAAAGTGGAGACCCTCGGTGTGGGTAGCACCGGCTGGGATGGAATAAAAGCTGGAAGAACAAAGAAGCAGCAGCAGATGCAAGCTCGATTCTTCCTGAATGGGTTCTTGATCGCTACTGTGATAGCCTGAGAATATCAGACTCTCGCTCTTTCACTCTTCCAAAGTGGACTCTGCCCAGTGATTCTCCAGGGAGTTTCCAGTCTCGGACTGGGACAGCATCACTGACCCTCTTGCTCTGAGGCATCAGCATCTTGGACAGCGCCACTTCTGGTTCCTCCAGCTCTCCAGCTGCAAACAGCCATTGTGGACTCTACAGATTCTGGTGGCATAAGCCAATCTAATTAATTCCCTTTTTATAATCAATTTCCTGTTGATTCTGTTCCTCTAGAGAACCCTGACTAATGCATATGTGCACAGTTTACATATGAGAATCTTCACGGACACTTAAGTTATAACATATCTATAGAGTGGAAAATTGTCTAGTCATTAAGATCTGAAAACTACATTTAAAAGCTCATAAAGACACCTGTGTTAGTTTATGAGGGATATGCAGCAAAAGAGCAGCCACTGGGTGCCTTAAATAACTAGAATTGACATATCTGTAGTTCTGTGGCTGGAAGTCCAAGACGGAGGTGTCACTAGGGCTGGTTCCTCCCGAGGCCTCTCTGGTTGGCTCAGTTTTGTCTTCTCCCTGTGTCCTCCCGTCTTCCCTGCACCGGTCAGTCCTGAGGTCTTTTTATAAACACACACTCAGATTGGAGCAGGGCCACATGCTGAAGACCTGTTTAAGCTTATCACCACCTCTGGCCCTGTCTCCACATGCAGGGGAAGCAGTGGAGGGCATAATTCTGTCTAGGGCAACACGCACAGCACATTGTCAATCGAACAAGAAGGCCTACGTGGCAGGATATTTTATTATTATTAAGAAGTATGTCTATAAATTTTCTCTGTCTCTTCCCTAAACCCATCTTTTACGTGCGTGTGTGTGTGTGTGTGTGTGTGTGTGTATGTGTGTATCTGGAATAAGAATAAAAAGGTTTTAAAAGATAGTATGTATGTTAATAGTAAATAATATATAATTATTCACTTTCTACTTATTTCTGATTTGTCTAAATCTTTTCTGGTAAACACATGTTATTTTTATAAGCAGAAAAAAATGAAATGACTTTGCTTTTCACAAAATACCACAACAGTGTGAGTTTAAGTTCTTATTAACAAATATCCCTGATTCAAAGTTGGGCAGCTTCACGACCTTCCCAGAAAGGGCGCGTGGACAGGTCTTTCAGCCAGGACTGGCATAGGCTTCATTTCTGGGCTATACCAGGAAGAGTGCCATTGCCCAAGAAAATGGCATCACACTTCAGAAGGAGGCCACGTAGAGCCGCCCACTGAGCTCTTCCGGGGATGATGTCCCCTGGGGTTTGAAGTGCTGCATGAGCCCATGTTCCTAGTGGCCAGGATTCTCACCCACAGGGAAGCAGGAGAAAGAGGAGCATTTCCTCTCTGGCTCTGTGTGGGAAGAGACTGCAGCGAGCCGAGCCCGTGACCATCAGTATTCTCCATATCAAGGTCCAGATTAACCCCACAGTCTCCCTGGGCTGTGGCTGAGACATGCCAAGGCAGCCATTTGCCTCACTCCTGTCCCCTCCCCTCATTAAAAACCAAATACCAACCTTAAACACACAGCCTGATCCTCTAGGGAGAGCTAAGAACCCTTTTCTCATGATAGGAAGCATCCCTCCACCTCCCACAAAGAAGAAAGCCCTCAAAACAAGCAGCCCCCAGAGAGAAGATCTGAGCTATTGTGATTTTTTCCTTTGCGGAAGCTCTAAGAACGGGACAGCGACAGCTGAATGAGGGGCACTGTTCTGAGGACTGGCAATCAGGGTTCTTTACAGGGTAAGATTCTGTGGGCACAGATGGGCTGACAGGAACCACTCGACACGGGGTGAGCCCCATCTTCTGTTGGGGACCCCTGGGGCCATTGGTCTGGCCCATGAGGCACCTGCTTCTGCCTTGGCAACAGTCCTGGCAGGAGGCTGTTAGGGAGGCTGAGGGGGAGGCTATGGGAAGGCTGTGTGGACCCTGCGTCCAAGCTGGACCTGCCTGGCAGACGGCAGGCTTTGGACAGAACGACAAGGGGAAGGAAACGGGGAAAGAGAAGAGCTGCTCTAACTTTCCAGACTCCAGGTCAGAGGGGTCTGCGCGGGCAGGGCTCCCACGCCTGACCTTGCCCTCTTCCTCTGGTGCACTCGTCCGGTGGCGGATCTCATCTGCCCGCATGGTTGCGATGACGTATGTATAAAGCCCCGACACCTCTCCTGAGCTGCACATCTGCACGGCATGTCCAATCGGATGGCTCGCCACCCCTCACGCTCAATATGTGCAAAACAGAATGCAGTCCCTGCCCCCAAATCCCTCCCTCCCCCTGTTCCTGTGTTCCAGGCTCAAGTGTGGACCATCCCGAGGCCCAGTGGCCAACCAGGGGCCTGGTCATTTGGTCTACATTCATAGCATCTTTCAATCAGGCTTGTCTTCTCTCGTCCCCTGGCCGTCACCTTGGTTCCAGCCTTGATCAGGATGATTGTGCTGTGGGGGCGAGACTGCTCTCACTGGTGACCCGGCTGCTCCCCCCCTCCTGCTCCAGCCCATTACAAGTCTCTGCAGGCTCTGCTTTCTAAACTGCCACTTCCTCTCGACATCCTCACTTGCCATCTGCAATGGCATCTTGTTATTTACAATAAACTCAGTTTCCACAGCTTCACGTTGGACACTTTCTAATCTGTCTGCAACCTTGGGGTGCAGCTACCAATCACTGTCCTTCACCCAAACAGCCGGTCATTGCACTGGCTCTCACTTCGCATGTCCGCACCCCGCTCTGTATTCTGTGCTCTAGGAACGTAACTTTCCTTTTCCAGGCATGGCTGGATGCCACTGTTTTGCCTTTTGGAAAATAACCTCTGTTTCCCAGTCTGAATTCCACTTGACGGTGTTGCCCGTACGTCTCAGCTCCTCCACAAGCCCCCTGGCCTCCCTCTGGAGGCTGGCCCCATCTCTGATGTCCTACAGCATTTACTGAGTACATCATGCTGAATGTGCATAACCATCTGTTGTCTTTTGGTATTATTTTTAAAAAACTATCTACTTTGAAATGCAGACCTCACAGGACATTGCCAAAGTATCTTGGAATCCTGTGCGCCCCTCCCTGGCCTCCCCCTGTCTTAGGTGGCTATGTGGTTGAGATACAATATGGAAAGTGACATTAGGACATTACTAATTAGCATCATTGAATAGACTGTACACCATCACCACCTCATCCTGAGCTCGTGTGTGTGTGTGTGTGTGTGTGTGTGTGTGTGTGTGTGGTTGTAGTTAACCCCTCCCCAACAGGGGACCCCAGTCAAGTCACAGAACTGTGCCGCTGCCTCAGGTCCTCTGTCTCTACCTCTGTGTTAGTGCCAGCCCCACCTGCCCCTGTCCCTGTCCCTTGGCGAGTACTGATTTCTTTCCATCTTTGCAGCATTGCCACTTTGAGGATGGTTCATAAACATGGCCTTTGCAGGCCGACTGAGTTTTACCCAAGGTCCCGTCCTGCAGGTCCAGCAGGTCACTGCGTGCCTCTGCAGCGGGTGCCTTGTTATTGCTGAGCAGTGGTGTTCTGTGGTATGGACAGACAGATTCCTCAGCTGGTCACTTACTTGCTGAGGAACATTTGGGCCATTTTCACAATCCGGCTGTCGTGAATAAAGCCACCATGACCGTGCCTGTGCAGGGTCATTTTGTGAACAAGCGCTCATTTCTCAAATGCCTGGCAGCACGGCTGCTGGTCCCCCCAGGAAGTGCAGGCTCAGTTTTATAAGAAACTGCCGATGTATCTTCCAGAGCACTGCCATGCTTTCCGTCCCCTCCAGCAGTATGCGAGCCAGGGCCAGTTCTCGGCCTCTTCACCGTCGTGTGTCATCATGATTGTATTTTTAAATTTTCACTGTGTTCTTGACTGTGTGGAGAAGGTAGACCTCTCCACACAGTTAGTCAGGGAGTGAACATTTCCAAAGGTCCTAATGTGTCTGTGGACAGCCTGCCATGCTTAGACATGGGGGCTCTCACCAGATGTCCCACCTGGTCTCTCCTGGAGCCGCGGTGGCCCTCTCTCCAGGGGCGCTCTGTAGAGTAGGGACTGTGTCCATTCCTCAGTCTCTCCCTCCATCACTGCCTTCCAGACTGGAAGTTCCCTGAGGTCAGGGATTTTTGTCTTAATGACTTAGGACCCTAGCTGATGGCCCAGTAGCTGCTACACACACATATGCATTTTGTCATGGGAGGCTGATATTCTAGAACTTTCTTCACAAGCGAGGAAGAGTGTTTGAGGCAGAGAGCAACCCAGCAGTGTAACGCTGCTGGGCTGCGTGGCACTGAAGGTGGCTCCAGGTAAGCAGGCTGCAGAGCAGGTGCGATGCAGAGGTGAGTCTGCAGGCAGGACAGGTGGTGTGTGGGAACCTGGAGTTAGCAATCTGGGCAGGGACAGACTTCCTGCTTTACACATTGCAGTCAAAGAACACAGACTACAGAATGCACCTTATTTGATTCAGTTTGAATTCAGGCATTACCTTAGTCTTTGATATTCTGCTATTATTTCATCTTCACTAATGATTTCAGTCCTCTGAGCTCTTATTTATTTTTTGGTTTACTTGATCTGCCAAAGGTTGAGAGGCACATGCTGGAATCAGTGTTCTGTTTCTTTCCCGTCTACTGTACTCAAACAACTTTTCTTACATTTGGATACAACATCAGCATTTAAGGCTTCTTACTGCACGCTATGGATTATCAAGGGGACCTTTGGTCGAGATGGTGCAATCTTATCCACTTGGGTAAATATTTTCTCCCTGCAATTCTATTTTGTTCCAGATGAAGACTGAGTTGCCTGCCTTTGTGCATATCTGCATTTCCCGGGTGCATCTTTGCCCCCCCCCATTTCTAAGAAGCGCTGTTGCCTCCCCAAAGATGCTCCATTCATATGTGGCAGATGCAGAGGAGATTTTGTGCTGCAAAATCTTCTAGGTTCTGCAGCTTCTGAGGTCTTTACATGGTGGGAGGACTGCCTTTCTCTCTCCAGACCTGGGCATAGGGCAGTGGGAGTCTTACAGGGATTTGGTGAATTTCCTTTCTTTTTTCCTTACACCAGAATTCCAGCCTTGTAAGATCGTTTCCATCTCTGGAGCACCAGGCTTGCAGATATTAAGCTCAGTCTCCTCCTCAGCTGACAACTTCCTTCCCCCATCAAAACCAACTGCCTGTCTTTTTTCCTGAGTGACAGAGGTTATACCCAGACTGTGGGACAAAAGCTTCTAGTAGAATGGTTCCACCAGACCTTCATGTATTTAAGTCCCAGCAGTTGATGCAACAGGTCAAACTGAGCCCCCTGATTGTCAGTGGTCAGCAGAGGGTTGGAGTTCCTGGATGCCCATGTGCCAACAACAACTTTCCTGCAGATCAGCAATGGCTTGCTGGGGCTACTGCGGGGGATTGCTTTCCAGTTGCAGGTAAACATCTGATTGGTTGTGCTTTCATATGGAATGCTGTCACATGTACTCTTTAATGTATTAGGAAATATTTCATTCATACAAAAAGAAGAGAGAAGACATAGTGAGCATCTGTATGCCCTAATAGATGCATCTTCCCCTCATGTAACCCAGGAGGCTGCTCATGTCTGCTCTCCCCACCCTTAGCTTGTATTGGAATGCCAGGACCCTGTGGTTTTGGGGCTATGCAAGAGAAGTAACCACAAAGTTCATTTAACAATGCAATCTTCTCATGCGACTTCTTTAAACCACAGGGTGCTATGAGTCCCAGGCTTGTGCTCTGCCCTGTGGTATCTTCTTGCTTCAGGTCCACCCTGGCTTGCCCAGGTAGAGGTGAGCTAGGGTGCTGGGAACAGAGAGAGTCCATCCTACCCCATGGTGTATGCTTCTGGTGCACTGGCCTTTGTTGGCAGTGGGGTGTCACATGTCACAACTAATGGCAGGCACGTAACAAAGTGCGCATACTTTGTCCCTTGAGGACACTCTTTTTATCAATTACTATTTTAATTGCACAGGTTTATGGGGAACAGTATAGTAACACAGATAAAATGTGTAATGAGCAAATCAAGAATACACTTTCATGTGTCTAGAATTTTCTCTGAAGTTACACGTCTACTCCTGTATGATACGGATCCCCAACTTATGATGGTTCGACTTCATCATGGTGCAAAGGCAATATGCATTTGGAAGAAACTACTTCAGGTGTTGAATTTGGATCTTTCCTGGGGCCGGGGGCGAGAGATACACAGCGAGGTCCTCTGGAGATGCCAGGCAGTGGCAGTGAGCATGGCTCCCAGTTGGCCCTGCCTCACACAGGGAAATGGCAGGCAGTGGCTGCTGGGTGGCTTGGCTGGAGCCTGTGGTGTACCATGTGGCTCAGGTGTACCGAGTGCAGTTCTGACTCGGGCTGGGTTTATCCTTTGGAAATCAGGAAGCTTTCTTACTCTCAAGAGAGTTTAAGCGTTCTTTCTTCTTTTTTCTCCCTTATTCAAAAGTGATCTCTGCACCAATAAATTTGTTAAGTGTAACTTGTTTTGACTTGTTTCAACTTGTATATATTTGGCAGTTTAAAGAAGAACTAATCTTCACACTTCTCTAGCTCTGTCCACCAGTGAAGGGAGTACACAGGGACAAAGAGGAATGGCCCCGAGACTCAGGAAGATGAGACCCTTGCTGACATCCCAGGCTGCGTGGAGCAGATGGTCACCAGCCAGGGCTCTGTGGGCTCTCAGGTGGCCACGGGTGGCTCTCACTGTTAATTTGGTGTACCTACATAGATGATGTTCAATGGCAGGAATCCATCTCTTTCTTCTGATGCTCAAGGGAGTTCAAGATTCCCAAATTTCCAGATATTCACTTTAAAGGCACAAATTGGTCCTAAAGCAAGGTTTGACTGTGTCCTGCCTGAGCCTATCAAAGCTGGAGAAGGGAGGTGTCACTTTGAAGGGGTTTGGAGTTATGGAAGAGCAGCTGGAGCCTGGGAGAGGCCTGCCAGCATGCCTTTGAGCAGAGGCGACCTGACCCAGCCGTCTCAAGCCTTGGATGGGTTGGTCGAGCGTCCTTAGCAGCAGCAGCGCAGGGCAGCCCGTGTGGCCACACTCAAATACCACGCTGCCACTCCCGCCCTCTGTGCTGGTGCAACCTCAGCTGCTCTCTCCTGTGGTCCTTTGGTTCCCATGCAGGTCCATCTACCAAGAGGGAAAGCCACATGTCCTTCCGTTTAAGTAATTCTTCTCACATGGGTTAATTTGAGGACAATCCTACAATCAAGGCACAAACGAGGGTCCTAAACAGAGAAGCAAGGGTCACAGTCTTTCCATCTGAGCACTCAGTGTGTCTGCAAGTCTTCCTGGGAAGGGTGAGAACAGTGGCCCTGGGTATTCCTGTGGAAAGTGCTTCATTTCTAGAAACTTCCATGACTGCATGACCACAGAGAATGAGCTACCTCATAGTGGCCATGTGTTGCCCTTCTCAGATGGGACATGTGCATGGGTTTGTGACAATGACGGGCCCTTTGGAGATGCAAAGCGAGGGTCCTTTCAGTGCAGAGGAGCTCTGTCACTCTCTGCACAGTGTCCCAGAGGAGGATCAGTCCCATTCATTTCCCCATTGAAGTTAATGAAGTTAAATTGCTCAGATAATCAGCACAGTGCCCGAGGGAGAGCTAGTGAACTAGGAGCAAGGCTGGAAAGAGCCCAATTGCTGCAAAATGCGTTTTGTCGTCTGTTGGATGCCATCCTCGCAGGGAGGGGGCTGTGAGGCAGCTGCTCTTGCGTCCCACCAGCAACATGGCTCCGGAAGCACATCTTTCCTCCGTAACAAGACGGCTCTACCCGAGCGCACTGCAGGCTGCTGCTTCTGTGGGTTCCATCCTTGGCTCACCGAGAAGGCATGTCTTCTTTGCGAGGTCTCTGCGGGGACCGCCATCACTGGGGATGTAGGTGTCAGACAATAAAATGGTTCTTTTTAGAGGCTGATATTTTCCACTTTAATTTTCATCCCTCAGAGTGGACTATGTCTCCATTCCAATCCCTGCAACCTCAGAATGTGACCTTGTTTGGAATAAAGGTCTTTGCAGATTAGCTAAGCTGAGGATCTCAAGATGAGATCACCCTGAAGGAGAGTGGGCCCTAAGTCCAATGTCAGAGAGAAAAGGCAGAAGCCTAGAGACACGGGGAGAAGTCACGCGAAGACAGGGGCCAAGCTTGGAATGGCAGGTCCACAAACCCAGGGGCGCCAAGGAGTGCAGGCGACTAGCTGGAGCTGGAGAGAGGAATGGACAGGGGAGCTTCCAGAAGGAACTGGCCCCACTGATGCCTCGATTGTAGACACCTGTCCCCTGGAAGTATGAGAGGACAAACTTCTGCTGTTTTCAGCCACCCAGATGTGGTGATTCATTATATCAGGCCGAGAAATGAATGCAAGTCCCAAGAATATGTAAATAACATAACGTATAATTACACTTCATGAAAGTTCTCAGTATTGCTTCATATTTTTCCTTCATGTTACATGCTTTGCTTTTTATTTCGTATACCAAGGTCTCAGGGTGCATTTTCTCACCCACGAAGCATGAACATAAGGAGACAGAGGTAAGAGGGGCACCACGTGTGAGCCGCGAGGCCCAGGAAAGCGCTCCCTGGAATGTGTGCAAGTTGAGTCAGGGACTGGATTCAGGAGCCTAGCGAAGGTGACAGGATCAGCACAGCTTTTACGCTGCCACCAAAATACACATGCCTCAGCCTTCATCGCCCCATAATTGCTGACTTCTGAACCGTGTGCGCCCGTCTCCCCGCAGCAGAGACCTGCTAACAACTGATGAGGAATCCACTGCACTCTGGGCTTCCATGACCACCCAGAAAGCATCTAGGCAGCCACTGCAGACTATTTCTAGAAGCACAGAGACACTGCGGGGAAGAGAGGCCAGGACAGACTGCCTGAGGACAGTGGGCTGTATGTGGCTTCTTCTTCATGAAGCTGAGTCAGGCAGGCTCCTTGTGGCAGCCCCTCACTGTCCCTCACGGTCCCTCAGAGTCTTGGCTTAGGACTTTGGAATTTTCCGTGTTTCCACATGGGAATAAGGAGACCAGCTTCAGAAAGGGGGAAGCATTCTCCCCTGAAGGCAGAACCTTGGGTTCCTCCCTGAGGCCCTTGGCACAGCCATTTAGAATCCCCCAAATCTGCAGCTGCAAGGGAGGGAGACTGCAGCCCAACTCCCCTTAGCACACTCCAAGGCCACAGGACCCCTGCTCCAGTTCCCCAGAACTTGGCACAGGGTGCTTCCTTCTCCCCTTTCCCTGCAGAACCTTCCTTCATGCAGAGCAGGGTGGCGGAAGAGCACCCAATCCACCCAACACACCTCTGCTGGGTCTTCCTGCAACCCACCCACCCCCTGTGTGAGAGCCAGAGGGTCTGAGTCCTGCGGTCGCCCTTGGACTTCAGCTGGAGTTCCCAGGCCCTGGAATTACCTGTCCCACTGACCAGCTCAGTGTTCAAGAGCTCTAACTGGGGACTCACTTTCTTCTTAATTCCCCCATAATGAGCCCTAAAGATACAGGGTGGCCCCTCGAAAATGTCCAGTTGCCCCCCACAGCATTTCCCCGTGAGGAGTGGACTTCAAAGCCCACATGTCGTGTGGGACAAAAGGAGACTCTTACCCAGTTAAAACACTGCCATTTACATAGTGGCTGAGCCCATATCTGATTTCTGTGCCGTTACCTGTTCTTTCATTAGTGCATTATGGTTACACATAATATCGGGGTTCATTGATCATTCATGATCAAACAAGCATGGAATGTAATTTGCTCCAATTCAGTCCCAGTCTCTCCCTTCCCCCCCTTCCCACCCCCACCCCATGCTCCTTTCTCCACTGATATTATGTGTATTTTTAGTTTTTTAAAATTCATGCTGTATAGACATTACCTATTTTTTCTTGGTTTTACCCTATATTGGGGGGCAGGGGAGGTCTCACACCGCGGCTTGCTGGGTCCCATGCCCCCCACGTGTCCTTCACCTGTGTCCTGCCAGAGATCTGCCCCTCTGCGTCTGCTGCCCCTACAGAGAGACGGGCTTTCTGGCTATGTTGTGGGCGTCAGTGCTTCTCCGGGAAGCTGCTCCCTCTCCCGCGGGGCCATGCTGTCCTGCAAAGCCTCGCTCTTGGGACTGGGCAGGTGTGCCCTCACTAGCTACTGGACCTCCCAGCTCATTCCATATTCATTAGTTCATTCAGTTTCATAAATAGTTACAACTACCAAGGACGACAGGCACTGAAGTGGATGCTGGGGGTGTCCATGGTGAGATTGTCAGTCATTATGAAATGACCTTTCCCAGACGAGAAGGAACCAGCGAGCACACCTAGATGGAACATCCAGCGAGGAGTGACAGTGAGGGGCAGGTGAGGCCTCCCTCTGTTCCTGCTCTGGAGGTCTCAGGTGAGTGGATGTCCACACAATGCTGCTGGGAAGTGCGGCCTCTCCCAGCCTGGCCGACTCTGGCCGTCCTGGCCACCTCGGGCAGCAGGACACTGAAGGCTGTCAGGGGGCTGGGAGCTGTGTGCGAAGACACTCATGCTCCAAAAGCATTAGGTGAGCCCACAGGGCGGCACAGGTAGGTAAGGTAAAATACTGAGAGCGGGTCTGGCACTGTGGAGTCTCCAGAGGAGATTCCGTGCTGCTAACACTGAAGTTCGGCAGCCCCGCTCGGCTAAGCAAGCAGACCAGATCAGTGATAGATGAGTGCACTGTCCAAACCCTTCACCGAAAGGATAAAGCTGCCTCTCCCTCCTTTTTCACACCTTGGATGTTTGTGTTCAAGACTTCCCCAGGGGCTGGGGCTGTGGCCCAGGGGTGGAGCGCTTGCCTGGCAAAAGTGAGGGACTGAGCACCACACAAAAAAGGAAACAAAGTTCAAAAAAGTTAAAAAAAAAAAAGACTCTCCTGGAGAAGGATCCTACCTTAAAACTGTACTTCACGCCAGCATTCTGCTGTAGAGTAAGTGATAAGCAAGACAAGGTATTCCACCATTTCTTTTGGTCTCCTATCAAAAACATGATCTGTTTTTTATGAAATTTTTTCCAAGCCAGTGTCTTCCTCAAAACCTTAGACAACATCTGGAGGAGAATCTTGCTTGACCTCGGAGACTTCTGTAGGGGTATCTGGGTATCTGTGATCGGCTTCCTCCATCAGTCCCGAACCCAGAACAAAACCAGTGCAAGCTGCCTGGACAAGAGCAATGTCAGCACCACTTACACCGAGCTTACCAAACCCCAGTGAAGGCACCGCAACAGCTACGCCATCACGAGTGACAGCACTTCCATCGCTACGTCATCGAGAGCAGACTTTGCACCTAGTGGACAGTACTATGCCCACTGTGCTGTGCCCACAGCTGACCAGAGCAGCTGATGACAGGACACACCCAGGTCCCTCCCCCTGTCACCCGGAGCTGCCTCCCTCAGCTGGGCTAAATGACAGGTGTGCTTCCACAGTTGAGATTTTAATGTCATTTGATAATTTTCAAAGTCAGTTTTCACAGTAGAAAATACAGATCACTGGGTTTGGACAATTGAAAAAACTAAGTCCAGCTCCAGGACTGGGAGCACTGATTCCTGGTATCTAGGGGACAGATTCCTGCATCTGCCTGACCTCCTCAAGCAGACCCCCTCTTCCTGGGCTCACCAAGTTCTGCGACAGGGGTGGTTGTTTCTAGAGGACCCCCTATCAAGGTCTCAGAACACAGCATTGATTTCTTGACATTTTATTACATTCTTTGATTAATTTTTCCTGAGCAAACTAGTAGAAAATAAGTAAAATGCAGTAAAATGCACAGAAGCACAAAAATAATATCACCCATACCTGTAACCCACAGGGAAATGACCATTTTAACCGTGGTGTTTCCTGCTCAGATTATATATTTGTATTTTGACCTTGTCAAGACTATACCTGGTGTGTGTTTCAAATCCCATTAAAAAATTTAGCTATATCATATGAGTTCTGCCTATATCATGAAAGCTTATTTAGATACATCATTTAAAATTTTTATAAAATATTGAATCAGGTCAATGCACCATAATTCATATAAACATCCATTTAGCTCCTTGGAAACAATAATTAATATTAAGCACTGGGTTGATTCCAATTATGTCCGTCTTTGTCTACACCTCTTGTTTCTTTGATATGGATGACTAGAGATGAAAGTAGTAGGGGTGACCACTGAAATGGCCTCATTTGTGTGTTGCCCAGTTGTCTCACAGAAATTCCTCCACCAATGGAATCAGAATGCAAATCTCAGGGCACCTGTGTCAACGTTCCACATCACCATGTTGTTTCTCTCTATGTTGAATATTTTTGTTCGTTCCTTTTAGGTATACATAACATTAGTACTCATGCTGAGATGACGATGAAAGCATGGAACATAATTTGCTCTAACTTTTAAAAGTCAAACTCAATAAATTGTGAAATTAAATGGAATTCTTTTCAGATGGCATTCTACTTCATGACGACATATCCTTTATAAATCAAGACCTGCCAATATCCTGAAATCGATCATAGGCTTTGTCTTGTTAAATATTTCAAATATATATGGGTTTTTAACAGGCTTGATGTGGTTCAGATGGATATCTTCTCCATCAGAGATACTGGATAGTTGTGGTCAAATTGGGCTTAAGTATCTACGGAAGAAAAGCTCCTAGGAAATCACGAGGCACGGTCATGAGACCTAGAGGATTGTAGAACCCAGGGAGTTCGCTTCTGCACTTTCCCTGGTAAACTCCTGTCCCTGCTCACTGAGTGGCTGCTTCAGACGTGAGTTCTTTTGCTGAGCTGAGCTGTGGTGTCTGAAGCAACATGAACGTGCCCTTGAGCACGATGCTCTCCCCACGCACAGGGGCGGGGGTCCTAGGGCTGGGCTCAGGGAGTGAGTGTCGCACACCTGTGCACACACTGGGGAGACAGCTGCCAGGTGTGGCCAGATACCCCCTCCCCATGAGCAAACCTCGCGTGGCGATTTCCAAACGTAACCAAGTCAGGAACCACAAGAGCTTTGGTAGAGGATACGCAGATGGAGCCTGAAGTACGACGTAGAGGAAAGACCCGAGTCCAGGGCACAGATTCACCAGATCCACCATTTTCCCCCTCTAAACACTGTATTTGGAAGCATAACTTAAGCCTATTTTGGAGCTTAAGATATTTGGTGTATGAGAGGGAAATGACCTATTTCTACCTGTTAATTGCCAGGGTTTTCCTTCATGACGCATGGAGAGATCATAAAGAGATTCAGTGCTCTCTGAGCCGTGCTATGGTAACTACCTGTGCTCCAGTTCAGGTTGAGCATCCTTTATCAGAAATGCTTGGGATCAGAAGTGTTTCAGATTTCTGATTTCTTTTTTGGTTTGGGGACATTTGCATTATATGATGAGATATTTTGGGGTTGGGACTCAAGCCTAACTAAACTTGAAATTTGCATACACCTTATTCACACACCCTGAAGGTCATTCTATGTGACATTTTTAGTGCACCTGCATTTTGACTGTGACCCCTGACACCAGGTCAGGCAAGGAAGTTCCCACTTGTGGGGTCATGCCAGGGCTCCAGTTTGAATTGGGGAGCATTTTGGATGTGCATTTTGGGGGTTTTCTGAGGCTCCCTATCAGTCCATCCGTGGGTTTTAAAAGCTCATCAATCCTGGTGCCGTCCTAGGAGCCACCTCGCTGGTGCAGAAGGTGAGGCTCAGGGAAACTCAGACACATCGCACAGCTGATGAGAAGCAGTCAGGATTCCAGCTTGTTTTCTTCTGACTCTAGAACCTCTGAGATTTAGAACAGTAAGGTCACTTGAACAAGGACAGGTCCTCCCTGAACCCCACGCCAGCTCCACTGTGCCTGCATGGGGCACGGAAAGGGGCCCCGGGTGGCTCACTCAGACCAGAGTCATGCAATCTGAAAAACTACGTACGAGCAGGTATTTTCAGCAAGCCCTTCAAAGACATAGGCTCTGCGTCTGAGGACTTGGCCCAACGTGGATCAAAGATATTTTAAAAGCATTTGTACTGAATATGGACAGACATCGTGTCATTTTTTCTAAACAATACAGTGCAACAAGTGTTTATATAGCATTTGCATTTCTTTAGGTATTGGAAATAATTTAGAGATGATTTAAAATATGCAGGAGGATGTACATAGGTCATATGCAAATACCATACCACTTTACATAAGGGATTTGAGCATCCTTGGATTCTGGTATCCCAGGGGGTACTGGAAGCAATCCCCACGGAACTAAGAGGAAACTAGTATGCACACACATTCAAGCCCAGGTACATATGACATGACCATAGAGTTAGGAATGTCAACCATTCTCAGGTGTGGTCTGCAGAGACGTTTTCAGAGGATCTGTGAGATCAGAAGCTGATTTCAGGCTAATACCAAGAAATCATTTGCCTTTATGGCTGATGGTGCAAAGTATCGCGGGCGAATGCTCTGGGGCTCCAGGGTGATGGAGGCTGTGCAGATGCTTTGCAAACCTGATAACTCTTTTAAAATGTATTTCACTTTTAAATGAATGTATGGATTTAATTATGTTCCCCCAGAATTCACGGAGGACTCTTCACCTGCCGCACCTCAAACTGTGACCTTATTTGGAAATCAGGTCTCTACAGAGGTCATTGCATTTAAATGAGATCATTAGGGTGGCATCAATCCACTGTGACCAGTGCCCTTATGAAAAGGAGCAACTTGGAGACAGAGATGTGATGGGAAAGTGATGTGGAAACTGGGAGGGGCTGGCTGGGTGACCAGAGTGATCCTCCACGGGCCAGGAGGCCAGCACGGCCGGCAACACCACAGGCCACAGGAGGTGTGGAGGGAGCGTCCTCTGGGGCCATCGGGGAGGACAAGGCCACTCACAGTCTGGTTTGGAGTTGCAGTCTCCAAATTGTGAGAGGACAGTTTCTATTGTCCTAAGCCACCCAGTCGGTGGCAGGGTGGGTATTTTGTACCTGCAGGTTCAGTAGCTGTGGCTTCAAACAACCACAGATCAGATTTTTTAAATTGTTGCATCTGGTCAGTGAAATGCAAATCAAACCTATATTGAGATTTCATCTCATTATAGTCAGAATGACAATTATCAAGAATGTGGAACCAACCTAGATGCCCTTCAACAGATGAATGGGTAAAGAAACTGTGGTATATATACACAATGGAATACTATTCAACCATAAAGAATAATAATATTATGGCATTTGCAGATAAATGAATGGAATTGGAGAATAGCATGCTAAGTGAAATAAGCCAATCCCAAAAAACCACAGGCTGAATGTTTTCCCTGATAAGTGGATGATTATGTATAATGGGGTGGGGGATGTGGGTTAAGAGTAGAATGGAGGAACTTTAGATTACATAGAGGGAAATGAGTGGGAGGAGGGGCAGGGGTATGAAAGATGGTGGAAGGAGACAGACATCATTACACAAATAGTATGAATCTACATTGTGCACAACCATAGAAATGAAAAGTTATACCCCATTTTTGTACAATGAATCAAAATGCAGTCTGTAAAAATAAAAAACAAATAAATTTAAAATAGATAAATAAATAAAATTCCAAGGACAGGAAAGTTGTCTCCAAAAAAAAAAAAAAACATTGGCAAGGATTTGGGGGAAAAGGTATACTCATACCCTGTTGGTGGGACTGACCACCACTCTGGAAAGCAGAGTGGACACCCCTCAAAAATCTAGGAATGGAACCACCACATGACCTGCTATCCCATCCTGGGTATTCATCCCAAAGAATGAAAATCAGCATGCTGTGGAGATACGGCCGAGTCAATAGTTTTAGCAGCACAGTTCACAATAGCCAAGTTATGGAACCACCTAGGTGTCCATCAACAGATGAATGGGTAAAGCAAATGGTCTATATACATGATGAACTTTTATTCAGCCATATATAAAAATGAAATTGTGGCATTTGCAGGAAAATGGATGGAACTGGAAAATATCATACTAAATAAGTCAAATTCAGAATTTTAAGGATTTCCCCTATATGTGGAACATACAGAGGCAAGAGGAAAAGAAAGGTGGGGGTGGATCCCATGAAAATCAAAGGGAGATCCGTAGAGGAAAGAGACCAAGGATGGGAGGAGGGGAGGGAGGGGAAGTGCTGGGGAGCCACACTGGCCAAATTATACTGTTAGGTTGTGTGCATGCATGAACATGTAACACCAAATCCCTTCAATATGTACAACTATAATGCACCAATAAAAATGTGAAAACTGTGATATTTAAAAATACCGGATAATGGGTTATATCAACATTGGGAATGTCCATATAACTAAGTGGATCCGCCCATGCGTGGAGTTACAAAAGCATGACTGTGTGAACCCACTTACAGCGAGAGAAACACTAACCGACTTTAATGCAGCCGAGGAGGAAAAGGCCAGAGATGTAGTTTCCATTCGATGTAGTGACTAACCTTGAAAAGCAACCACTGGACACATTTTGGTGTGGTATCAAAACGGAATAGAACACGGCTTTGGAAAAGTTGTGTGGCTCTTTCTCACCTCATCTGTGTGTGAGCTGTGTTTGCTTCACAGACTTCAACCCAATCAATACACAACAACACAACAGATGGGACTCGGAAGCCGATACCCTGCGCAGCTGCCCGCTGGACTGAGACATGCAAAAGTGGAAACAAGGCCGCGCCTTCTGGCTACGTTAGTTGTTGTTGATTGGGAAAATAGAGTCATCTTTCATTAGAAAGTGCTATTTATAATAACTTCAAGGATTTATTATCATTTAGTCCTTAAAAATATCTCAGCGTAATCTCTAATACAGCAAATATTGATAACTAGAACGTAGATAAACAATGACTTTTGGGGAGCCTCAATAAGTTTTAAGATTGTAAAGGGTCCTGAGACCTCAGAGTTTGAGACCTGTGCTCCATTATAATCGAGGAGATCTAGAAGGTCTAAACCTTCACTGATGTGTATCACACCCGCCCCGGTGTAGAGCCAGTGAGTGGAGGGGAGGAGCCCCCGCTAAGCTCTCACCAGCCATGGGGGAGGTTTTGCTTGGCCTTCTCCCTGTGTGCTCTCCCGGCCTCCCCAGGCCCTCTAGCCTCTCTTCTTACACCTGCCAGGTGAGCCCTCTCTGCTTGGTCTTCTTACATCTTTCCTCCTAGCACCCACCTGCACCCACTGGGGACCCTTCCCCGCCCTGCTCCTGATGTGGGAGGCAACAGGGGGATGCCACTGAGTTACCACTGAGATTCGCCATGAGGGCAGTCCTGACAGCCTGTGCCCCAGGTAACACCCAGGCCTAGGCTTCCTCTGGGACCCAGAGCCCGGCCCTGGCTTGGCCCTGAGACCCCACCCCAGCCCCTTACCCGTCACTGCTGAGCCCCGCCCACCTGCTGTCTCCACTGTCCTTTCCTCCACTCCATCCTGATGGCATTGCTATTTTCACCTCTTAGCACATTCCAGACTTTCTTGCATCATGACGTGGGCTTCATAGGCACAGGTTAAAACACAGCTCAAACGTGTGGGATGGTCATGCGCAGAACCACAAGGTACTTTTAAACACCCTCAACCCAAATCCAAACGATCTCTTGCCATCACATCACACTTGCACACGGCAATTAGAAACGCGTGCAGAGGGACCTCCATAGACCACCACCTGGAGAGTCTGTCTTTTAAGCCATCAAGTGGAGTTAGCGGCATGACCAAGAGAAACGCCTGGCAGAGTTCCAAATTTGAAAAGCTATGGCACAGCAAAAGGTTACTCTCACGCGTGCAGATTAGAGGGTTTCCGAGGGGCGGCATTCATGTTGGAATCATGTGAGGGTCTCCCACGGGTAGGGGTGTCCAGAAAAGCCTCTGCCACGACCTGCCCACACTGCCTGAGAAGGACCCACCTGCTGGGGTCCCTGGGAACCGCCCGGCCTTCCCTATTTTTCAGAAACTAAAGGATGAATGACATCAAGAAGAAGCCAAACAGATTTCTCAAAATAATCCAGTGTCAGAGCAACATCTGTCCCAGAGAATTGAGACGTCATTTGGCTGAGTGCAAATACGACAGGGATGTTTATTAACTGGAAAATAAAATCTGGATTCTTCAAAACTCCTATCATCCAGTCTATTTCCCTCCCCCAAGAAATGGCAGCAGTATGATCTTCATTAACTAATCGGCCGTGCTGGGTGTGCAATTGAACACGAACAGCTCCAAACGGGAGCTGGTTAAATAAGGATGAATCTGGAGGCAGGTGGACACACACTTAACCCTGGCAGCGTGCTGGGTTCACTGTTGAAGCACATGTTATGAGGAAAGGAAAGGAAGGGATCCCGAGTTCTGAGGAAGCAATGACGGCTGCCTTGCAGGAATGAGTGTATCTCTCATCAGGAATGCAAGGTGTCAGGACAGAGAGCAGGACCTGAATCTCTACCAGCTGGCGAGACGGCCTGGGAATCCAGCTTCCCACGACATGCATCAAGAGGAACTGCAACGTTGCTCAGTTCCATGAATAAACATTGGTGTGTGAATGGGCGAGAGCAAGCCTGGAGATAAATGGCATCTAAAGTCCTTATTTGATGATGTTATGATGCTCATAAATTAAAAAAAAATTGCTTTAGTGTTTTCTAGAATGAGTATCAGAGATAAAGCAATCGCTCAAATGTATATTACTTAGGACGAACATCTCAAAGACTGCATCTCAAACTACGCGCACGCACGCGCGCGCACACACACACACACACACATACATGTATATATAGAATATCACATATACATTTCCCTAAGTATACACACATGCTAGAGAACTGCCAAGTCAAAAATGACACTTCAAAGAAGACAAGCCAATATCTCTCAGCTGAACTGTCAGTCACCTGCACACTTGATTTCAAATGTGGCTGAGGATGGACCCCTAACCCTAACCCTAAACCTAACCCTAACCCTAACCCTAATCCTCCTCCCAATGATGCCCAGCAGTGCCAAACACGCCGGCATACGCACGTGTTCCTTCCCTTCTGCTGCCGCCCTTGTTCCTGCCTGCATGACCTTCACCATCGTGGCCTGCCCAGTGCCCTTTGAACCAGGTCTAGGTGTCAGCCTGGTGTCTAAGGCCTCTCCCCGTTCCAACCCTTCCCTGCAATGCCCTTAGGCCCAGTCACTCAAAACCACCCAGGGACACTCCTTCTTGCTCTCACGTCCTCTACAAACTGCTATTCCCACACCTGACCCTGAAGCCACCAGCCAGGAGGGAAGCCAGGTGTCTTCTCATCCACCCCCTCTGTGTGGACTCACCGGCTGCCCTCCTGGATCCTGCAGTTAGGTGGCCACCCCATCAATCTTGAACCTCTTGGGCCTCAAGAAGCCACTGTTTCCTTCTTCCCCATCTGGCCCTGCATCACCCCTCGGGTCCACCTGACCTTCATTGGGGCCCTGGAGAGATGACAGCCCTCTGGGACTCAACTTGTGTCAACTAAGGGGAAAAGAAGTAGAGGCTGGAGAGATTCCTCCTCCCCCGATGCCATTTTGGCATGAGATATAAGCACACTGACGCTGCCCCACTATTAACAAGGGCTCAGAGACGTCTCTGCATGGACGTCCTCTGACACAGGAAGATGGTGGTTCCTCCACGGCAGTGCCCACCTAGGCCAGTGTGATGACTCCCGAGGTGTAAACAGCACTTATTTACTATCTCCTATACGATCTCCTACACTCACCTGTCAGTGTAATGAGAGGGGGTCTCTTCTCATCCCTGGCATAGAGTTGGGGAAACAGGCTGGCAGAGCTGGGGATGCATACCCAGGCAGTTAGGTCCCCAGACCTGTGCTCTTGACCCTGAATAGTAGTTGCCTCTAAAACAAAACATGTAGGTGAGATGAGCACTGTGGTCTGGATGTGGTCTCAGTGTGTCCCCAGAGAGCTCATGTGTGGGGGGCCTGGTCCTCATTGGGAGGCGGGGGACCTTGAAGAGGAAAAGCCTGATGGGAGGTCGTAGGTCACTGGGGGCATTGCCCTTGGAAGGGACCAAGGCAGTTCTCAGGGGCCCCAAGTCGGCCTCACGAGGGCGAGGTGCACTGTGGCAGGCCTGCCCCTGAACTGCTCCCTGGCTTCCTGTCTTGCAATGTGGTCTCCAGGCCACGTGCTTCCTCTCCAGCATGTGCTCTGGCCATTGTAGTGCTGTCCATCACGAGGTCCTGACCAGAGCCAAGCTGATGCTGGCACCATGCTCCTGAACCTCCAGAGCTGTGAACTACATAAACCTCTCCTCTTTATAAAGTATCCAGCCTAAAGTATTTTGTTATGGTAACAAAAGACAAGGCGATGCACAAGGAATTTGGGATAAAGTATAGATACAATGTGAGGTGCATCATTTTATTTATTACTTGGTAGATAATGCTTTGTAGCTCAGCAGAGTCTCAATATTCCTTCGATTGAGACAGAAATTTCTCCTTTGAGCACTGGGTTGTTAATGGCTCAGTTCCCATCCCTGCATTTCTTTAGGGATCAGTATTACTGCTGATAAAGTCATCATGCAATGGAAGAGATTTCACAGTAAAATTATACAGATGACTCTACTTGGTTATAAAACATAAGAACAATAGATACAAACAAGAAATGGGTGAAGAGGTCGGGAGTCAACATAATGTCCCAATTCATGCCATCATTCACAAAGAACTGGTTGTGCCAGGTTGTAACAGGTGAACCCAAAGTCATAATCCAATATTCAAGTGTCTCTTTGAAGCATAGCAAGGTGTGTGTGTGTGTGTGTGCGCTTCAACCTTTCCAAAAGATAATTTGCATGTATGCTGTTCATGTGTAAGTAATCTTCCAGGCTTTGGAGAGGGAAGAAATTAAGTCAGGATCAAGGATCACGCTCAGACAACATGTGCTGTGATTATCTCAGTCCAATCTGAGGATCCGTCTGCAGGGTGTCACCACCAAAGCCTCTGGAGGAAGCCAAGCTTCCAGAGAAAGTCAAAACCTATGGGAGAAACTTGGTATGCTTTCACATCCCCACAGCGCCTTGTGAAGACAGGGGAGGCCGCTGGTAACACCATCACCGAGTCCTTGGAGAAGGCTCTTTACTGTGACCAGTCCCAGAACTGAAGCTATAGGAAACGTTGCTCCACCCACACAAGGTGACAGGGCAGAGGGTCTCCATAGGTCCAGGGCTCCACCCCTACCAGGTGACAGTTAGGGCAGAGGGTCTCTATGGGTCCAGGGCTCCACCTCTACCAGGTGACAGTTAGGGCAGAGGGTCTCCATAGGTCCAGGGCTCCACTCCTACAGGTAGGGCAGAGGGTCTCTATAGGTCCAGGGCTCCACCCCTACCAGGTGACAGTTAGGGCAGAGGGTCTCCATAGGTCCAGGGCTCCACCCCTACCAGTTGACAGTTAGGGCAGAGGGTCTCCATGGCCCAGTGGTTGTCTCCAGTTCATCCCTTTGCATGTCTTAGAACACAGAATGCTTCACCTCCCCTCTGGGCTCCTGCAGGTCTTTTGAAGTTGGCAACTATAAAGGACCATCACTGTCCCTCAGTACTACCCTCACAGGATGACTCCTCTTCTCTCCTGTTTTTGAAAAAATAAACTTCACAGTTTAGAATGCATCCAGATGTACAGAGAAGTGTAAAGATCATGCGGACGTTCCCCGCGGGGCCACATCTGGATTGCCAGTCTTGTCTTACGTTGGTGAGGGCCTCTTGCTACCATCACCAGATGCACATTCATACATTGCTACCTGGAGGCCTCACTTCATCCAGATGGCCTTGCTGTTGATCCAGGGTCCCCGTAGGTGTTCCTGGACCTTGGACTACCCTACTGCATTCCATCTTCCCGACTCCCCAGGCTCCTCTTAGCTCTGATGGTTCCTGATTCCCCTTGTTTCTGATGACTGACAGTTTTGATGGCCAGCTGCTCTGGGACGGTCCCTCTACTGGGCTCTGCCTGATGTCATCTCATGTTGGACTTGGCTGTGGCTTCTGGACAGGGAGACCCACGGAGTCTGTGCCCATCCTCAGCACCTCACATCAAGGAGGCACATTGTCAAGGTGCCCTCTCCTCTGGATGTTGACCTTGGCCGTCTGGCTGAGGAAGTGCCTTCAGGTCTCCAGGGCACAGCCTCTCTTCTCCCTGTCCCTCTTCCACGCTGGGCTTTAGAAGGCAGCCATCAAGCAAGCCTGCACTTAGGGAGGGAGCGTTGTGGCCCATTTCCTTGAGGCAATGTGGTGACGGAAGTTATTTGGAATTCTGCCAGGGAAATTTCCTGTTCCTCATTCATTTATTCATTTATTTATGTCACTATGATCTTATAGATATTTATTTTATAGTATGTTAAAATTCAATGCTTCCTTTCTCTTTTTTTTTTTTTGCTCAAGTTGTCCCATATTGTCCCCTCCCCTTACTGGTCCACTGAACCTCTTTCCACTGGCTGCTTGTCCACTGATGTGCCTCCACCGTGGTCTTTCTCTCCCTCCCCACCTTTTTCCCTCCCTCCATTCTGAGTTAACTTTAGTGCAAGGTCTCTGTCTAGGTTCATTTCCTGAAGGAGGATATTCTGTTGTTCCAATGCTACCTGTTGAATCCTTTCTCCATTAAAGGGATTTGTGCATAGTCTCTTCTGGCTTTGATTCTGTCCTGTCAATCTGCACCTCCCTCTTTTTAGACCGCACACCACCTTAATCACTGCAGCTCTCTGAAGCCTGTCCACATTGGGTCACGTGTGTCTGCCAACTTCCTTCTTCTGTATTGTGTTGGCAATCGCAGGTCCTCTGCCCTTTCACATAGAATCAATCTGTCCATACTTTCAAAATAGCTTGTGGTGCTTTGGATTGGTATTGTGTTGGATTTTCAAATCAAATTGAGAATAACCAACACCTTGATGATATCAGATCTTCTAATCAGTAGCCACGGAACACTTCCCCGTCTGTTTAGGTTCTTGTGAGATGTTCCTCGTTGGCATCTGGAGCTCTTCACATACAATAGATCCTGTATGCACTTTGCCAATTCCTATCAAATTTGTACCTGACCTTGTTTTGGTGTAACTGTGTATTATTTTTGTTTGGCAATGTATTTTTAAATTCAAATTCCAATTGCTCATCGCTGGCAGATGGGGCAGCAACTGATTGTATGTTAAGCTGTTCCTGTGCTTCTGTCAGTGCCCGCTCATGAGGAAGGGGTCAGGGATATGATGTAGCCTTCAAGGACATGACCCCAGGGACCTCATTCCCTCAAGGAGCCCCACCTAGAGTTCTCATCACTTCCCAGTAATGCCGTCAAATTAGGAATCTATCAATGGGTCAATCCACTGATGAGGTCAGGGTCCTCCCAATCCACTTACTTCCCCACTGCCCCGCCTCTGAGCGCTGCTGCACTGGGGACCGCGTCTTCAACACAAGAGCTGGGGGGCGGGGGGACCACTCCAGATCCAAACACGGTGACGTTCCTGCCACTTTGTGGCTCCAGAAGCTTCTGCTCCAGGTAAGTAGATTTCAGTTGTTTTCTTCTTTCTCTTTCTCTCTCTCTCTCCCTCCCTCTGACTTTTCTCTCTAGATTTCAGGAGGTGGTTTTCTCTGTAACTGCAGTTCTCTGCCAGATCCAGGAGCAGTTGCTAGTTTCCAGGTTTCCTGGTGTCCTGGTGGTCAGGAGGGAGATGTCCTGCAAGCTCTTCCTGTGTCGGACCTGAGACTGGAAGCCAATGCCTCCTCATTTATGGTTCTTGTACCACTTACCTGATGGACAGTCGAGTGGCATGGGACAAGCTGGACACTACTCTTGGCACTGCGGGGGACTAATGTTTGTCCTACATGCTAGGGATCATCTAAGTGTTCCCATAAGTCTCTCTGGAACTCCCCCCCCCCCATGCACAATCAGTTCTTTTTTCTGATTTTACAAACACTGCATGTCGACAGAGTGGCATCCTACCGCCTCAGCCTCGGCAGGCTTAGAACCGTCACTGTGAGTTGAAGTCACACATTATGCACTGAGGTTTTGAGTTGTATTTGTGACTACAGGGCTAGAGATGAGAGGGATATGGAGAGAATTCAAATCGAACAGAGCCACAAATGGGTTGGCTGAATCAAATCAAGTGGCTTGGCAGTCTGAGAAGGAGTGGCGGCGGCTGAATGGCCCTGGAGTTAGGTGCCAAGGGACACGAATCTAGAGGCTCAGAGGACCACAGCCTCACATGAAGAGCTTTGGCACAGCAACCACAGAACAGGGAAGAATTGTGTTTCTAAAACACAAAGACATTCAGTGACACATCAGTTTCCCAGGCTGTGCACTGATAAAATGTCCCTGAAGAATCTCAGGAAGCTGCCCCCAAACTGTTTAAGATGCCAAGTTTCTCCAGTAGAAAAGAGCTGCATTGAGTACAGAGATGTTTAGAGAAGAAACCTGATTATTATTTTCATGGCAAGACACCTGTGCAGTTTAACTGTTTTTAATAATTATAAAGTAGATTAGCTTATCATACCAGATTTGTAATTCTGATTTAAATTCTTAATTGAGTAATTGATTTAGACTGGTGATACTAAATGGGACTTATTACTAAGTTTAGACTCAGTAATGTGATATTAAAGAAATGTCAAGAATAACTAAACATGTTTATAAGTTTTATTTCTTATATTTATAAAAGTAATAGGATTCTCAGAACGACTTTGTCAGTCAGAAAATTGGAGTCCTTAAAAAAGAAATCAAATACATGTAATTGATGGATGCAATATAATATAAAATGAACTAAGTCTAGATTAAAAATGATGCTAAGATGAAAACTTAACTAAGTTTATAAATGGGACGAGACATTAATCAAAGATCCCTTTGAAGTACTTATTCACATTTGCTGGCTTCACGTACAGAATAGTAAGACTTGCGAGTTGAGCAAAGCGTCAGGAGGAAATGGACTTTAAGAAATGGCCATATTAATTCTTAAAACCAGAGTAATGTCTTAGATTTTTTTCTCCATTCAAAATCACCTGAGGGCTAGACCGGCCCTTGGGGTTTGCGACCTGCCTCCAGGGTAGACCTCTCACTCAGGTTGCATCTAAGGAGACGTGAGGAATGAACCAGAAGATAAGACTTGATTCAGGGCACATGAACTGGTGTCATGGCAAAAGAGAAATGTATGCCAATCCCAAGAATTGCCAGCTGATGCCTTTATTGCACCCAGAAGGGAAGACGGGGACCACATGACCACAGCAACACAAGGGAAGAGTGAGACAGCGATCAAAGCAAAGTAGGGCTGGGGTGTGGCTCAGTGGTCGAGTGCTCCTGAGTTCAATCCCTGGTTCACCCTGTGTCAAAAAAAAGCACCAGCCTTTGGCCACACGGCTCTCCTGTTGGTGCGAACCCAGCCTCTCTGGACGTGCAGTTGTGTTAGGAGTAACATGTTTGTCTATGCAGCACAAAAAGCCTCTACAGATTGCACACGAGACCGAAGTCTGCCAAGTGGAAATTCGCAGCACTCTACGGCATGGGTGGCATGCGACTGCGGAGCTGTCCTCCCGCCCTGCAGAGGTACCAGGCCAGACAGGTGAGACCCATGTCAGTCAGCAGTCTGCGTCAGCAAGTGTCCACGGTCGCTCTGTGGGTCCCCCACGAGGGACGTGTTCCAGCTTATGAAGTGGGAAAACCAAGGGTGGGAAGTGTGGGCCTCGCCAAATGCAGAGCCATTTGTTTTCTTTCACATTTAACTTGAAGACTGTCACACAGGGACCAGTGATTGAGGCTCAGGACCTGCCACGGAGCTGTCTGCAGGGCCGTCTGAGCTCCTGAGTCACACAGTCCGCCTCTGCAGAGTGCCCAGCCAAAGGAACAGGCTCCCAGGGACCGTGTGGAGAACAGGACGCACACACGTCCCCAGCAGAAGAGCTGTGCCCCCTGCTCAGAGGGCGTCTCCTCCCTCCGCACCCCTCCTGAGTCCTCCGCGGTGCACATCGAGCCCCACTCGCAACTCGACCACAAGTCAACCAGGACGCATCAGGCTTTCTTTGCTTTTTCAGATAAAAAACAACAATAGAAAAAGGCTCCTTTCACTGCGCTGGAGACTCTCATCCTTACACAGGGCGCGACCACGTTCCAGGTGACAGACGCGTTTGCATCATCATGTGACTAAGGGAAAAAAGCTCACTGCTGCATGAGCATGCTTCCATTATTCACAAGTAAGGTTGTTTGGCTAAAATAAAAGCCACCGAAGCCCCAAGCCATGTTGAACAAGGCGGCTCTCTCATCAGCACTGCACCCGGGGCGGAGGCTCTGTGGCCAGAACTAACTCCTCTGCCCGCGTGCTTAAGTCCTCACACCTTCACCTGAGACAGCTCGCTCCTTCCTGTGCATCTGCGTGCATGCGTGCGTGCGTGAGCAAGGAACTCCAAACCTCTACTGTGCCCCACCTGCCCTCTAGAAACTGCGTCCCCAGGCAGGAGGAAAACGGCTGTGTTCCTTGCGGTATTCCAGGCACCAAGTCCAGGGTGGGGCCTGGAGGGAGGCGCCATCAATATCTGACACTGAATCAGCCCAAGCGCGCCTCCCAAGTGCCACTCCCAAGAGCATTTGTGCTTCCAGCACCTTCTCGCATGTGGCCAGGACCCTTCAGTCAAGGACTGGTCTCCTTTCTGTGCAGATGAGCCTCCAAGGGGGGGAGCTCCTTGCCCCTCTAACACTGTTGCTGAACTTTGGGTTCTGTGTGGCAGTGTTCAGAGGGACATGTGTGGAGTAAGAAGCCAGCCTCAGCTGCCTGTGGCCAACAGCAGAAGAGCAAGGGTCCCAGCAGGCCCAGGGGCCAGGCTGTGTGGGCAGAATTGCATCCCTTGCTCACAGGTAAGTCTGGTGGACCTCACTTTCTTCTTGTTCAAAATAGAGTTAGTAAGAGGACTCATGTGAGGACTGCTCTGAGGTCTGGATAACTTTCCTAGCAAAGTGCCAGCCATCCGAATGGCTCTTCAGGGCCAAGGGGAACCCATAGTCTGCCCCTTCCTCAGGCCTGCCGTCTACCTGAAGACTCCCAAGGAGCAGGAACAGTGTCGCCGGCCCTGATCTGAACAGCACGCCGAGGGCACAACGTGACGGTTTTAAAAGCCACAGCTGTGGCTCTGGAGAAATGGCGGGTGGGAGAAGAAAACAGGCTCAACTACTTGAAACTCGTGTTTTATCTTGTTATAAATATGCCTGAACCCGGAAACGTTCCGGGCCTTAGAAATTCCAGATCTCATTATCTCTTTGCTCAAATGCCACAAAACAGGATTTTGTTTGTTTGTTTGTTTCTTTTTACTGGAGGAACCCCAAACAATCCACTGAAGAGCCTCTAAAGGAACCTTGAGGCTCTGGCTGGAGCTCCTGATTCCATGGGTCTGAGGCAGAGCAGGAATCTGCACTCTGACTGCGCCCGCTGGTGCCTACTCTGGGTGGCTCTGGACTCACCTGGGCAGACAAGCTCAGGACCTGGCAGCCCAGATGACAGAGTAGAAAACTGCAGGACATGGGACCAACAAGTCACCTCTTGAACTAGCAAGCCACAGCCCAGGGCTCTGGGCTTGAGAGCCAGAGTGGCAGGAGAACTGGACGCTGGGGCACCTAGGCCGACAGTGATCAGGGAGATGGCAAGCACCCGGCTACTGCATCACCTGTTGGTGGGGTTGGCCTGGATGGCCTTTGGGAGCCAGGGGGACAAATCAGTCAAAGGCTGGGGACCCTTTGTGTCTTCTCTTATTTGCTCCATGGCAGCAGGAGGAAAAGAGAATAATTTGTGCGCTGTCCAAATGAACAGTGCCACTGAGCCGAGAGCCCCTCGTGTGTGCCTGACCAAGTCTAAGCACAGGCCCAGCCTCTGCCCTGGCCCCAGACCGGCATGGCTCCCCGGCACGACACTTCTGGTCCCGCGCATTTCAGGTAAGGGGTACTCGGCCAGTGCTGGCTTGGCATGGTCTTCAATGCGATCTTGCTAGTCTTTTTCAGGGATGGTCACCTGAGGGGCAGCACAGTCCCTGGGGGGAATTAAATGCCTTGCCGTGATTTTCTGGAATCTGAGCTCTTTCAAGTGGTGGAACTGCGCCCTCCTCACTGAGTCTGGCAGCGATGTAACCCCCAAACTCGGCCGCGCTCCACTTCCTTCAGCTCAGAGGATGGCAGCAACTCTGAAGAGGGCATCACTATGTTCACACGTGTCATTCACCACCTAATTCACCAGCTTTTAAATTCTCCCCATGAATGACTTCAGAGACAGAGAGCAGTGAGCAGCAGAGAGGGATCAGGCAATTAGGATGGCTGACGGCGCCTCTCCCCCTCCTCTCCAGAAAGCTGGTTTCAAAGGTCTTTTCTGCAGAGAAGAATAGGCAGCGTTTCAGGCCGTCAAATCCCAAATACCTTGATGCAGAAAGATAATTTGGGGCCTGGTAAAGGAGAGGGAAATGACCACCACCCCCACAGCTGAGGCAGTGGATACGAAAGCAGAAAACTTGCCATCATGAGTTTCTTGGGAAGAGAATAAAACATGAAAGAATATTCAAACTCACAGTGAGGTGATCACGGGAGGGTGAGGGGCCTGCTTCATTCGTGCTGCATTAGAGACGTGGTTTCTTAACAGCCCGTCACCCCACTGCATAAGAGGAAATCTGCAAAGAGCAGCACTGAGCCAAGAGGCACCTTCTAAGTTCTTAAGGGACAAAGGACAGGAATCAAAACAACTGCCTCTCCTGGCGTGAGCTGCATCAGGTGGCGTGGCATGCGGGTTGTCCTGTGCTGGAGGATGCGGAGGAACTCCTGGGCCTCAGACCCTGCAGGAAACGTCCAGCTGCTTGATTAGGATGGACAAGCTCCAAAGCCGTTTCTTCCCTCAGAAGTGGCACAGGTAACAGAAGGAACAGAGCAGGCTGTAGAGTCTCCCAGTCATTCACAGGCTGGCACTTGCTGGTGGGGACTTAGAACACCTCCTGGAGATGTTTCCACAGCAACCCCAAGTTCTCACATGCCATCGACTTCTATGGTGCTCAGCCCTTGCCTAATACCTCTCCGTTTTAGGGGGTCCATGTGCAGCACCCCTCCATTGAGCATCCAGGTTATAATCCCATCAGGTTCTTGCAAAAGCAGGAGAACTGGATGAGAAGGGCAAGGTCACCACCCAGCCTGCACCTGCTTGGACACTGGATGGCCCTCCTGCTTCTTCCTCTGTGGTGACGGTCAGTCCTGTCACCTCATACACGCCCTTCCCCTCTTGTCTAGACTGCTGCGAAGGCTTGCTCGGAGGTTTTCATTCTCCATTTCTATTGCACCCATTCCCTGCACCCATTCCAACCCACCCTGCACACAGATGCGAGTGCATTACTTTTCCGCAAGCACTTCTCAGATTGGATTTTCTCCCCTTTCAACAGCCCACGTTTCTTCCACGAGTTGGGGGTCAGGTTGATGTGCTCTCCCAGCCCCAGGACCGCATGTGCTTCAGCTTCCAGGTTTTCCTTTGGGTTGTTCCCACGTCAGGGTTTCTGCCCCATCCCTTCCTACCCTCTGCTCATAGAAACTCAGTCAGTGCCTAGGACACAGCTCCAGTGCCACCTCCCCTAGGAAGCGCCCTGGGTAGAGTGCTCTGGGTGGAAATGCTGGCTTCTGCTCTGCATTCTCAGTACGCTGCCCGCCTGACACGCACGGTGTCGCCACAAGTGTCTCAGACCCCCACCTCACACAGTATTTGCAGCTCCCCAATAGATAGGAGCTCTGTGGGTGCAGAGACTCTGATGAGCTCATCAAGCTAACTACAACACCTTGAACACAGGAACTGACCAGTGAGGTGGACCCCCAAGGCATCTATGCTTGGATAAAAGGTTGAAGTAATGAAGGAAAATGGTCATAGTCTCGGCTCTGCCTTGGTCGTGAGTGCTGTCTGCCCTATGCTTCTGGTCCCACCATCTGAGCACCTGGGAGGTGTGTTCTTCCTGACCTCTGTGGGTGAATGAGGTCATGTGGTCTGCTGCAGCCAATGACTGCAGACAGGAATGACGAGGCCCCTCCAGGTAGATCATCCTCTTGATAGGACCCAGCACACTCTTCCCCACTGACTGGGTGACAGGTAACTTTGAGATGGCTCCCACCTCACCCGTTTGGGACCTGGAGGCTACAATGAGCAGACCCCCTCAGTCTCTCATCCCCCATGGGCAGTGTTGAATGAGAAGTGAAGAACTCTTGGCTGGAAGCTGCTGAGAGTCGGGGTGCTTGTTGCTAACATGTACCCCTGATTCTGACAGCTCGGCCCTGGGGATCTCACTTACTCACTGTTCATTGTCCCCCATGCCCAGTGCTTCCACAATGGCTGTGTCCCTCCTCCCGACTTCTGCCCTGGACGGTGAGCCCCTAGCCCGTCTTCATTTAACAGCCCAAAGGATACCCCGTGTCTGGGGCGGCACTTCCTGCCTCCTGTGTACAGCTGCTGACCCCTGGGCAGTCTGGTCAGAGCTCTGAGCATTCAGCCAAAGAGGAGCAGGAAATAGAAGTGCCTGGCACCCCCAGGGAGTCTCCTTTCAAGCTAGGGAGCCCAAGGAGGAGAGCATTTCTAAACTGGACACAGTCCAATGGGGGCAGGCCCTCCGCACAGTGGCCTAGCAGCCCCCATCTTCAATCAGGCAGGCTCCCCTCAATGGGCAGCTCACATCCAGGACTGTGCTGCAGGTCACTCCTCTCTAATCATGAAGTCCCTGGGCCTGTTCTGAATTTCTCTTCTTTCATGATGCAGATCTAAGAGGCCCTGGAGATAAATTCCAAACGACTTGGGTGGAGTAGGATGAGGGTTGCTGAGGGGACTCTGTGCCGAAGCCAGGGACGCGCAGCTGGCAAGAGGAGCTTCAGGTAGGAGGCGCAGCCCTTGCACTTGGCCCCGCAGCAGGAGCATCTAGGAGCCCTGCTGGGCAGGCAAGGCTGGAGAGCCCCAGGAGCAATCGGGGTGCAGCTTCTGACAGCCCCATGTTTTGCCCAGCAGCCAGGATGGGGTGCACGGAGGCGGTGTTTTCAAGGTGAGGGAGCTCCATGCTGCCCCATCCACTGGCAGGGGCCTGATTCTGTCCTTTGAAATTCTAACAAGACAGTGCTGATGGCCAAGGCCTGGCCTGCCGGGGGCAGGGCCAGGTGAGAATCTACAGAGAGCCGGAGCCCAGGTGCAAGGCTCCTGCTTCCCACCAGCTACAATGAGCCACCCTGTCCATGCTGCCCAAGGGCACATGCTGTTCCCAGCAAGGCCCCACGCCACCACCCAGCTTTCCCGTGATGCTAGGACTTTCCAACAAGGAAGTGGTTGTCCTTGAGCCTCTGTGGCCGGTGGGAGTGGTGCTCTGGTTTGCCTTGGGCCTTTCTCTCCTCCTTCCTCTGGAACTGGACAGGTCAGTGAAGCTCCACACTTCGCTAGCCAGGAGGAGACGGGTGACGGGGAAGGTCAGCTCCAGAGTTCTGGTGAGATTCCTGCTCCCCGGGGAGCTGTCAGGAAGCTCGTCCACAGGCTGGAGTGAAGGGGTGAGACCCACACCCCTTACTAAATGTCCAACAGAGCAGGTGCTGCCCAGAGGAGGCCCCAGGAGAACAGCACCTCAGCGTGGGTGGCCCTACTCAGGACCCACGCGGGATAAAGCACCTGGCAGTGATCGGAAGAGACACTGCACACCTCTAAGAAACAGCGAGAAACAGGAGGCGTCCATGACGGTACAGGCTGAAATTAGCCGGCTCCTTATTCCCCTACTGAGGAGTCCCTAGGACGCAGGACTTCGAGTGTTAAAGCCAAGACATTCCCAGGCAAACCGGAGCAGGGGGTGCCCCTGTGGGTGCCTTGGGCCAATCCTTACCCTCTGCAGACACAACTCCACCCTCTGAACTTGACAAGTACAGGTGTCTAGGTTCCTGCAGGGCCTGGAATGCTTCCTAGCCCCCACAGGAATTGTGAACGGTGACCATTCCACAGGTCTGAGAGGTGCTTCCTGAGGCAGCAGCCCCTGGGGAGTGTGTGACATGTCAGGTGTCAGCTTGGACTCCTGCTGGCTCTGCAGCGGGTGGTGCTGGGATTCAGGCTCTGGGAGCATAGCCTTGGGTGACCATGGCCTGGGGGGCACGGGCTGTGTGTGGCTCTGTGCAACCAGAGGGGCGGGGAGCAGCCCTGCACCACAGCCCTCTGTCCAGAAGAGGTCTCCAGCATTTCTTCTGCCAGCTGCCTGGGCTGTCCTGGTGAGAGACCCCACCATGATGTACAGCTCAGGCCTGGACGGAGCTGTTTTAAAGGAACACTGGACGTGAGTCTGACATCCTGTTGCTTTTTAAGCCCCAGCACGTTGCCACTGCCTGCTGTTCTTGCAGATTCTATCCACAGTGATCTTGACTTCACGACCTTGGAATTTAAACGTGCAACAGCACTTATTGGACTGGGTTTGGTGATCACAAGGCTCGGGCCACAAGAAAGTCTGGGGACCTGCAGGCTCCACTGAAGCTCTGGGAAGCCCAGCATTCCCTCTGCACCTATGACGCCTGGGAGAGACTGCAGCGGCCTAGGATGCTGCCCTGTGAGGAGAAACCACGGGCATGGTTTAGTGACAGCAAAGGGAGGAGGTGGCCCTGGCCTTTTCCTTGTCCTTTTCCATACTGGTGACAGAACCAAGCCTAGGCCTCCTGCATGCTGGGCACGTGCTCTACCCCTGAGTTACCTCCCCAGCCTTTTTACCATATTTTGAAACAGGTGTCACTAAATTGCTCAGGCTGACCTTGGACTTGGTGTCCTCCAGCCTCAGGTTCCCGAGTACCTGGGATCATGGGCTGTGCCAGCACCTCTGTTGGAGTCTACTGCCTTTAGGAATGTGTGGGGTGGGTGAGGAAGCATGGGGACAGGGCCCTGTGTGAGCTGGAAACCCCAGTGCTGTGCTGCTCCGTCTAGACCGCCTGGCATCCCCATGACCTGCCGCGCCACTGTGACCGACAGCCTGCTGATGAAGCGCAGCACACCCACTCCACCTGTTCTCGTGAAGATCAGACCTGCCATTTCTGAGTCCCCAGACAGCCTTGCGTGACCTCCTCTCACTGCTTCTAATCAGTGAAAGGGCGGCAGGCACATTGGGAGCCTCCGTAGGCTAGCATCGGTGTGACGGTGCTCTCAGCCTCACTGCTAATGAGAACGGGGGATGGTCACTGGCCACGGAGGCAGAGGAAGCAATTAAGCACTGCTTGGATGAAGGGCTGCGTGGGCACCTCCGAGACGTGCGTGGCCAGGTGGCAAGGCTGGGACTTGTGTCACCGACCTGTCTCCCACACCCTGCCTGTCCTTGGTGTCCTTCCTGCTTACCAGATCTGTTCCAGGGACTGACAGACCACCACGCCCCACTGGTCTCCATCCTCTGGCATCCCCAGGGCAGTGGAGGCCTTTTGGAGGAGAGCTGGGCTCCTGCATTCCCTGCCTGTGGCACACTGCCTGCCCTCTCTCCTGTCATCAGTGAGGGAGGCCCAGGATGCTGCTACGGATGCAGCAGGGAAATTACAAGGGACCCCAAGGACAGGGCTATGCAGTAATCCGGTAGGTGCCTGGAGGAGAGCGCAGCCCACCAGGAGGCATGGAGCAGAATACTAGCTGGAGGACACAGAAGAGCCTGGAAGTGTTGACCAGAATAAAGGGAGGCGACGAACAGGAAGTTCAATGTCTCTAGTTATAGAAAAGTGCATAAGCACATAACAGTGAGTAAAGATTAAGATCACAAGATTTACCAATATGTTCACAAATATCTTTACAAACTGGTGCATTTCTCACTACACCTGATACTCCCCGCCACATGGGTCAGCCCTGGGGTGTGATACTCCTTGCCTCTTCCTACTCGAGTCCATTTTGCACTATTACAATCAAATACCTGAGGAAGGCTGACTTTATAAAGAAAGGAGGTTAATGCAGCTCACGGTTTGGAGGCTCAAGGGCATGGTGCTGACATAGGTTCAGCTCTGGTAAGGCCCTCTGGGCTGCATCACAGGAGTGCGAGCATGAAAAAGAGATCACTTTGCAAAATAGGAAGCAAAAAGCATCTGGGGTCCCACAACTCCTCCCAAGGACAGTGTCCCAAGTGACATTAGGACATCCCTGTAGGCTCCAGCTCTTAAAGGTCCTGCCATCTCCTACTGTGACCAAGTCCAGCACATGGAACTCTGGGGACACAAACGATAACACCACTTCCTCCTGCATTCCATCGGGGACAAGGAGCTACTTGTGCTTGGGAGGAGGGAGGAGGCACACACAGGCAGCTCTGCCCTTCCCTGAGAAGCTGGCACACTGCTGTGGGCAGACCTGAAGGGTCCCCAGGGATCCTGCCCCGGCACCATGGTCTGTGGAGTCCCTTCCTCCTGCGTGTGAGCAGGACTGGATTCCAACCAGTAAAACATGGCAAGGGTGCTGGGGCACTGCTTCCATAATTGGGTTACAGGAGACCAATGTCTGTATCACAAACTCTCTGGCTCCTTTGACTTGTGTTTTTCTTGGAATCTGGTGGAGAGCGGAGATCCTAATGGCAAGGGACTGAGTGGGAGCTGAGGCCTTCAGCCCAACAGTCCACAAGGACCTGGGTTTTGGGCACATGAACTTGGGAACAGGCCTTCCCCACTGGAGCCAGCAGATGAGATCTCAGCCCTGAGAGACACTGGATCCACACCTGGGAGGCTGAACTCCTGAACCAGGGACCTTGACATAATTCGCGTAGGCTGCTTGGAGCTGCTCAGCTGAACTAATTTGCTACAAAGCCACACATAACTAGACGGTACCCAGCTCCACAGATGTGCTGGGCTAGCTTTGGTGGGCACAGAGGTGGGCAGGGCCTTGGGGGCTCAGTCCTGTGGGCAAGTCTGCTGGTTCTTGACTCCAGTCCTGAGGCTTCTCTGACAACAGACACCCGCTGTCCCATGTGACTGTGATCAGGGACAAGGGAGACTCCACGTTTCCGTCCCTTTGCCTGCCTCATGTTTTCAGATCTTGAGCAGGTCAAGGAGCAAGAGTTCTAACAGGTCTCCCTTAAAGCAGCATCTTTGAAGGTGGGGCCATTTCAGTTTTAAAATATGTCTGGAAACATACCTGTTATCATTAGGAAAAAAAAAATGTTTTGCTAAGAGGCCAGCATTCAGTGGAGAAGAAAAGTCCTGAGAAGGCCTCTACTGTTGCCCCAGACTTGGTTTCTGTGACCCAGGTTTTCAGATCTAGATGGCACGTCCTGAAACTTTCTCGAGAGCACTGTGCCCAGATCCCCGCGGAGGACTCCTCCCCTCTGCTGCTTCCAATCACTGCTTCTCGGTGCATGATAAAAAGCTGGGGAAGGGCAGGAGAAGCAGAAGTCTGTCCTGCATAGAGAGTGCTGAGGCTTGAGTCGCCTGCCCCATCCCAGCCCCAAGTGAGGAGGGCCTGAGAGTCTTATGAGGGTTGGGAGTGCCTGCTGCCCTGGGGAAGTGGCATCTACATTCTCCAATTAGCTATTGTCACTAGGAGGTGACATGTTTGTTTACCCTGTTCCTTTCTGAGCAGGAAGGAAAAAACCAGGAGAAAAAGGTCAGGTGGATGCGGGGACAGCTGCGACAGGAGGCTCAGCTCTCTGGGCTCTGCCGCTCCCTTGCCGAGCTGGCTATCAGTGAGAGGATCCTGCCGCCCAGGTCTGTGTGCAGGAAGGTGGCATCATGGGAGCGTGGCAGTCATCCAGGTCCCGATCACTCCCCTAACTCAGTTGGGGACTGTGACGGGGAGCCTGGAATCTACCTGCCGAGGAAGTCACTTGGGTTTGCCTCTGTGGCTCAGGGAAGACTCTGGTCTGTCTTTGTTGTTCACGGACAGAGCGTGGGAAACCTTTGGAGATTCCTGAGGGCCAGGAGCAGCTGCTGAGTCTCATCCCAGAACCCTCCCTACACACCTGAGTTTATGCTAAGGAGACAACTCAGGTGGCCCTCAGGGAAGTTCCAGGGCGGAGCTGGGCCAGGCCAGAAAGCCTGTGGTTACAGAAAGGAATAATCATGCCAAGCCCTTGACCCCTGGGTACATAGGGAGGTTGGGATGGGGTTCCCCATGTGGCCATTGACCTAACCAAACATGCCTCAGGGGTGAAACTCGGATAAAAGCTTTGGGCTGGGGTGTAGCTCCCTGGTAAAGTACCCGCCCGGTGTGCGGAGGGCCCTGGCTCCATCCCCAGCCTCACAAAGCCAATTAAAACAAAACCAAGACAGACTGAGCAACGAGGTGCGGAGAACTTCCTGGTCGGGAACATGCTGATGTGCTGGGGGCCTGTGCTCCCCGACCCCACAGGTGCAGAGGCATCTGAGCCTGGACTCTTCCAGACCTTTCCACCACTACCCACGCACCTGGCTGTTGTTTGTGTATAAATAAAGCAGTCATTCTTAACTACAGCCGTGTCCTGCGTTCTGTGCAGCGTCTAACATGGCTGAGCCTAAGGAGGTGCACAGCCTCAAACCTGTGGCCGGCCAGGTGCAAGTGTGGGTAGCCCGGGGACCCCAATTACTACTCCCGTCTGAAGTGAGGGAAGTCTCGTCGGGGATCTTGCCCTTCCATTCATGGGCACCGCTGCCAGCTCTGGGGAGCGAGTGTCAGAGGTGGCCTGAACTGTGGGACACCGGCTGGTATCAGAGAGCGGGGTTGGGATGTGGGGTCTCTGTCAGACACAGAGCTTTGAAGGTGGCTGAGCCTTAGAGAGAGAGCCGAGCCAAGACAAATAAAAGCTCTTTGTCCCTCGCCATCTTCTCCTCTCACCCCAACACAATGGGAGACAGTGACCCAGAATGAAAAGACTGGATGCTCCAGGCCCGGTGGGGGTGGGGATAGTTTCACAGTTAAAACTGCGTCCTCACCATGATGGGAGGAAGGGAACGAGAGCTCAGACCTGGCGGAGGACAGAGGAGGAGGAAACGAAAATCAGTTCCTCCCCAACCAGGACCAGGCTGCTTAGTACGTTTGCTGCATATGAAACGTACCGTTAGTGACGTCAAGCACTTGGGTATTTATGATTATTAACATTTGTAACCACTAAAGACAGTGCCTCCCTGGCCTCCAGAAGAGCCAGGTGACACCACAGGATACCACACAGGAGGGAGGTGGCTGGTTGGTGGTGCTGGGCGTGGATCCCAGGCCTTAGCCCAACCCCAGGTACCCAGCAGGGCCTCCCAGCCCCAGACCCCTGTGGATGCACTGCAGCCTGCTTCGCCTGCATCTGCCCCCCAGCTCTTGCCTGCCCCTCATGCCTCCTCCACTCCCACTCTGGGGCTGGTCCCACGAGCTCCCTGGTGGCCCCTGCACACCCATCCCCACTTGATTTCCCCAGAAGCTGACTGAAGACAAATCTCCACTCAAAATCAGCATCCTGGAGCTAACTTCCCTTATCAATGCGGTTCAGCTCTAGACTGCTCCCCAAAGGTCCACGTGTTCATGGCGAGGTCACCTGCTTGCAGCACTCCTGGGAGAGGGTGGGACCTCTAGGAGATGGGCCCTGGGGGAGGGAAGTGAGGTCGCTGGGGGTGTGTCCCTGCAGGGGATAGGGAACCCCAGCCCTTTTGCTCCTTCCCCATTCTCTGCTTCCTGGCCACCTTGAGGTGAGCATCTGGGTTCACTAGGCACTTCCCACCACGATGCTCTGCCTGGCCATAGGCCCCAAAGCAATGGAGCCAAGCAACCATGGTCAGAAGTCTTTGAAACAATGAATCAAAATAAATTTTTCCTCCTTTTATGTTGATTTCCTCAGGTATTTTGTCATAGCTACAGAAAGCTGACTAACATCCTTCCTATCATAAAAGAGCTTCATAACATTTAGTGCATGTTTTTAACTATACCTCTATTTATCTGTGTAATATAGGCCAGGTTCTGCTCTAAATTACTCTCTGATGTAGGGGACAGCAGTGTTCAGGCTGTACCTAAACCTGACTTCCTGCATTTTGTAAGGTTACTCCATCCTGAGTATAGGAGCCTAGGTGACATGAGGTCACACCTTGTTAGTACAAGTAAACAACCACCATCTGCCAGCACAACTGTACGCCACAAATGGATAAATAACTTATATCTGCCCATTTATCAAACTAGATCAGGAGCACCTGGACATGTGAACATCCCAAATCCTATCAGGAACACAGACGCGGGAGCTCGTCAACCTCACCAGATGAGAAGACCTCACTTGAGAGCTATTAAAGGAGGAGCTTCCAAGATGGAACGCCATGGTGCCCTGAGCCCGTCACCTGGTCACTCACCATGGCCTCGTCTAGGGAAATCGCCTCTGAGATGAACCTCTGATCTCCCATTCCTGTTGGGCTTCAGCAAAGTGCGGTTCCTCCTGCCTGATGACCTCGTGTGGCCGGCTCCACGTGGACACCTTGAGTTGATGCTTTGAAACGGAAACTGCTGTGCATTCGTCGGGACCCTCTGCTTGACGACTCTGCGGAACTGGTGGTTCCAACCCTTTCCTGACCTCTGGATCTGCCCTCCTGCACTCCTCTCTCTGCTGTGCTATGGCTCAGTGTCCTGTCACCCGGCAGCCAGGTTACCCCCCTTAGTCTTCCTGGGACCTCTTTAGATGTCATCGTGTGAAGTATGTGTGACGTGAGTGCTTAGTCATTAGAAATTAAGCCTGGACTAAAAGAACCTGTGTTTGCCCAGCTTGTGACACCAGGTGACCCACAGCATTCAGTGAGCTGCCTCGCTGAAAGTGGTGTCGCCTGGGAATTGATTGTCAGTCCACAAATTCTGACATCGTGGAGCGACCCAAGGCACTCTGTCTATGGTCATGACCAGTTAATGACAGCACGCTGACCACAGCCTGCACATGACCAGTGCCAGCCCACGAGCTCCGAGAGGGTGACTTCCTCCTGACCCCCCTGCATCACCAGTGTGGCACTGACCTCAGTGGAGAGTTCTCAATGCATTGTTGTGGAACAACCCTGGGAGCAGAGGACGCCCATCCCATCGAGGAGACAATGCCAACTGTCCCGGCGGCTCAGTTTCCCTCTTTTCTCACTGTCCACTCATCACTCTGTACCTGCTACTATCACCACCTGTGCTGGGCATTGCGAGGCAAAGAACAACCACCCTGCTCCTTACCGCGTGACTGGCGGACTCACCTGCGCTCAGTTGCACTCTGGCCGCTACGTGTTCAAGACACATTAGGCATGATCTACTGTTCATACTCGGCTCTTCCCTCCAGGGAGTGGGCAAGGACTCAAAGGTGAGGGCATGCACGGCCTTCGCTCACAGTGGGCATGGCCGGCGAGTCAGGGTGCCCCAGGCCAGGTCCCCGCTCCAAACTAGGGAACATGCGTATCCTACTTTAGAAGGAACGGGGTCATTGGAGATGGACTGCGTTAGCTAAAGAGACTGTCCTGGGCGCTGGATAGGCAGCGGTGGGGCCTGGCGGGAGGGAGTCTCAGCCACGGGGCGCACCTTCAAAGGGGATAGTGGGACACCAGCCCCTTCCTCCTCTTCTGCTCCCGGGCCCTGAGGCGGTGGTTCTGCTCCCTCCAGCACCCCACCATGATGCACAGCCTCACAGGCCTAAGCCACAGCCAGCTGGCCACGGACTCAGCTCCACAGCTCGGAGCCAAGCTAAGCCTCCTCGCTCCACAAGTTGATTTCCCAGGTGTGCCTTAGAGTAAAGGAAAGCAGCCTTACAGGTGGGTCCAGGGTAACAACGTGGACCCTCGGAAGGGGGAGAGGAAGCAGAAGAATCCACCCATCAGATGTGGTAGAAAAGAAGCAGGAGCCGGGTGCTGGGGCCATGCCTGTCATCCCAGCCACTTGGGAGGCTGAGGCAGGAGGATTGCGAGCTCAAGGCCAGCCTCAGCAACTTAGCGAGACCCTGTCTCAAAAATAAAAAGGGCTGGGGGTGTGGCTCAGTGGTACAGCAGCCCTGGGTTCAATCCCCAGGACAAAAAGAAATGTATGTGTTTTAAATATGTTTCTCTAAGTCTCTAAAGAAATGAAAGCTGCCTAAATAGCATTCACCCTATATTTCCTTATTTAAAAAGTACACAAAACAGCAATGACAGAAAGACAAGGGAAGCAGGCGACCCGGCAAGGAGAGCAGAGCAGGCTGAGGGGCTGAGGGTCTCCCCCTGCCCGGCCCATCCAGAGAGGAGAGAGGGACAGCAGGGGAGGAAGAGGCCTCGGGACCTCAACACCTGCTGACGGGTGGCAGGTCCTGAGGCACGTGGAGCAGGTGCCCAGCAACTCCACACTCGTGTGTTGCTGAGGTACACACTTGGCTGTCACCAGGAATGGGTGTGGAGACACGATCCTCCTCCACATCCAGTTCTCTAATACCCAAACCTATGTGAGTCAGGGCTTCGCAGAGGAACAGACGCAAGGGAAGGGACTGAAGGAGAAAGAGGGAAAGACAAAATTGATTCATATTAAGGCACTGGGTCATGTGGTTCTAGGGGATGGCAGTTCTGAAATTTGTGAGGCAAGCTGGTTGGCTGGAGACGCAGGGAGAGTTGAAGCTCAAGTCCAAAGGCAGTCGCTTCTCTGGGGACTCAGTCCGCTCTCCATGAGGCTGCCCACACTGTGGAGGGCCACCCACTTTACTAAGTCCACAGATCTGAATGTGATCACATCTGAGAAACACCTTCACAGTGGCATCCAGGCTGGTGTGTGACCAAACGTGGGCATCATCGTCCAGCTGAGTTGACACATGAAGTGGGCCATCACAAACCTGCCTTCCGTGGACATGGTGCCCAAGTGCCTCTCCTTGAGCTACACTGACTCTGCAGGTGAAGACTAAGCTTCCACTTGACAAGACACAACTCTCCTTCACACGTCAACACTCTCCCCCTAAAGAAGGCGTGAGTCCTTGGGGGATGTGTGCCCACCAGCTCAGTGTCCTGCAGCCCGCCTGCTGTGACGTGAACTTGGCAAAACTCAAACAGCATGCTACGGGGCCAGTGGACCTCGGGCTCATGATGGGGATGACAAAGGAAAGAAAAGAAAGCTGTCTGCTGAATACCGCACAGGTGTGCACACACACACGCCACCCCAGCCCTGCTGCCCGCCTCTCCCCACAGCTCTGCCATTCTCATTTACTATGGCGTCCTCAGCCCTTTGCAGTGGTTGCCTGGGAGGACAGGATGGAGTGAGCAGAACAGATGAACTTAGGATCATTACAATCCCGACTTTTACAGCTGTAGAAGTAATTCTACACTGGCTCCCGAGAGAGGCCTATCAGAGGCCTCAGGAAGTACTGGTGGGACAACTGGGACCTTCTGATGGCCACGCACTGGCCCTCGCCTCTCCTGCCAACTCACAGTTGAGGCAGTGCAGAGGGGGAGGGAGGTGTGGTGCGGTGACGACAGATCTGGTGCTGTGCACGCACCAGTGCAGCCTCGGCCACCCACCAGAGGCTCGTTCTGCTCCTTCTTTCCACAGAGAAAGGTGTTGTGCTACTCACGGGCAAATAGCAGGGCTCTCCCTCTCCACCTCCACCACCAACGCTGTGGACTCGGGGTGGTGGGGCACCTGCGACTCGACTAACTATGGCCCATTCTGAATCAACTCAATCAATGAGGCATGGGAGGCCTGGCACTTGACCAGCATCCCTGGGGAGAGAGAAGTATTCTCTAGAAGAATTCACAGCATATGAAAAGTGGAGAGGAGATGACAAGCTAAAACTTCACGCTGCAGGACTAGCCCCTCAGGGTCCTCCGCAGTCCTGTATCAGCCTGCTGGCTGTCTCTCCCGCGTCCTTTCCTGTTGCAAACTCAGGCTGAGAGCCCACTATTCATACAGCACAGAAAGCCATTCTCAGGGGACATGGACATGTGATCCACGTCCAATAAAAGAACAGATACAAAAACAGCGCCCAACCACATAGTGAAATGCGGTGTTTCCTATGATAAAGAACAAAGTAGAGTTATGTGTATTCATCCACAGAGACAACTATGATAACCTAAAACCTAAAAAGCAAATGCATACCAATATATGTAATGTCCTTTCATCAAAAAAAAAAAAAAAAAGTTTGGCATCCACAGACATGCTTTTTAGGAAAAGAGAAAAGACAAGGAGGCTGGCTGCTCACCAGAGTGCAGTGTGAAGTCCTTGGAGCCCACGGGGGTCCATGCCCACCTCCTTGACTCTGCTCTTCTGCCCTGGCAGCCCTGTTGGTGGAGCTCCCCAAGACTCCCACTTCTTCACAGCCTCTGCACCTGCTGTGCCTTCTTCCTGGAATATACCAGGCTTCCCCCTCATCGTGGGCACCAAAGACTCCAACCTAAGCAAGTACAGCAGCTATACTTGCCAAAACAAGATGGCGCCCTGCCAGTGTAGAGCAGACCCCATAGCTCCACCCTGAGATGACAGTCAGTCCACACTGGGAAGAAGAATACCTCCAACCCTGAGGGTGTCATCACCGCGGAGGGATTGCTATGGCTTGGAGGTGGTTTGCTCGTGTTGGTCCTCAGTGTGGTCATGTTAGGAGGTGGTGTGGAACCATTAAGACCTGGGGGCCAGTAGGAGGGTGTGAGGGTTCAGAGGTGAAGTGTTCTCCCGAAGCTCCTGTGTTCATGCAGGAATATTCAGAGCTGAGGCAATTAAGTTATGAGAGCTGTGACTTAATCAGTCCATCCAAGTTCGAACTGGGTGGTAACTGTCAGCCAATGAGGTATGGCTGGAGGAGGCGGTCACAGGGGCAGTCCTGGAAGGCTGCATCTGCCCTGTGCCTCTTCATCCCCACTCTCTCTGCTTCCTGGCCACCATGAAAGGGGCAGCACTCCTTTGCCGTGCCCTGTGGTCACGGTGTTCTGTCTCACTTTGGTTCCTGAGCAAGGGATGCCGGGATCATGGACTGAACTTCTGAAACTGTGAGCCAAAATAAACTTTTCCTCCTTTAAGCTGTTCTTGTCAGATATTCTGGTTATAGCAAGAAAGGCTAACACAGAGGACCTTAATTGCTATCGTTCTCTCTGGACCCTCCCTGGTCTCTCTGGTTCTTGTCTGCATGTGACCTCCCTCCTTTGCATGTGCTCCCATCACGCAGACATCCACCATGACATGACACAGCCAAGGAGGCCCTCTCCTGACCCAGCACCACATTGTTTTGTCTTTCAGAATCCAAAAATGTGAGCTAAATAAACCTCTTTTCTTAATGAGATATTGGCTCTCATTATGGTAATAAAAAAGGGACTAATATGAAGGTGAATATTGGAATCACTTGAATGAATCCTGCTTGTCCTTAGCTGTCTTGAGAAAGGACAGAGCCCTGGGGCAGCCCTCTTCCACTCACGCCTCAGTCATGCTTACAAAATCCAATGTGAGCCTTCAGACTTCATCATGTATCACTGAATCACAGGTCTGGTGCCCAGAATGAGCTAAAAACCAGGTGACCCGCTCCATTCACCCAGCTTTGGAACAGAGGGAGGGTCTTATCTGTCTGGCTTTACTCTTCCATAGGAGCCCTGAAATCAATCACTAAGTGGAGACACACAGAAACATGGACATCTAGCTGAAGGTTGTGTGATCAGCTGCCTTCGGGGTATAGGGATTTAAATGCATAGGTGGGAAGATGGTGCATGTGAAGGTCCTCCACCCCGTCTCTGCTTTTTCACCTCGGCCCTGACTGAACTGCAGAGAGCAGATGGCTGGTCACTGCCCTGGTTGTCATGGACACTCTGCCACGACCTGCCATGCATTACAAATGCTCATCAGAGACTGCTCTGGGGCTGTTGTCTTTTGACGTGTCCTAACATGAGCAGTCCACATCATCCCTGCAGAGGGTCACACCTGGGAGTCCTCAAGGGAGAAGTGTGCTTCAGTGCCAGGCATCTGCCCTGCATGCAGAATAAATCATAGAGGGAACTCTCCAAGTTCACCTTTCTGGAAGCTCATTCCATGCACCTGTTCACAAGATCCACGGGACAACAGACGACTCTGGAGCTTGTTTTAGCTGAGCTTTCAATAAACTGGTCTGGTGGCCCTTGAGGATGACATTTGAATGTAATTGATCTGTTGCACCAAACTATGCATTGTCTTCTGCGCTGTCTTCAAAAGGCACAATGTTAAAATTAATGACATGATAACAATGATCAAAAGAAACAAGAGAGAAAAGCAACAGACCTGACCTGGCATCTGGGAGCTGACTGAAACCCCTAACTGGCCTTGGCATTCTCTCACTGAATACAGAGTGTCCCAGAACAACCAACACTAGACAGAACTATTGTATGACCAAGGTGGATTGGGATGAAAGCAAGACCCCTCTGGTAGGTCTGAACACAAACAAGAGCATGAACATCATCCAGATGAATCGCAGATGTGGCCATACACTGCCATCCTGACGGTCATGAGTGACCCCTGCTTCCCTGCCCATCATGGCTATAGCCTAGCTTCATTCCTCCTTCTTCATGGAAAGGAACTCTTAAAATATCCCCTGCAGAACTCCCCGGTTCCCAGTGGCATCCCATGGTCAGCTAAGCAGCACTTCCTTGGACCTTCCCCACACACCCACCAGGAGCTCAAGTGTGCAATCCGTACTTGGACCCCTATGCACAGCACGCACTGCGACCCCGAGGGGTGTTCTCCCTCAGGACAAGAATGAACCTGGCTGGCTTCCCTGCTCGAGTGCAGATGGAGAATGGTATGGCGATGAGGCAGGGGCACCAAGGTTTAGGAATCCCAGCTCATGTGTTTGGCTTGCCTAGCGCGGGGCCTGGCACGTGGTAGGCACTCAGCAAACACTTGTTGAATGAATGCACCAACCTGGCGGCCACTGCTGACGCTGATCTGCAGGCCTCTGGGAGCCCCCTCGCTGGTGGCCAGCTCACCATGAGGCCGCAGAAGGTCAAAAACCTCACACAGCTCGGAGTCCCATTGTATAAGATCTCAAGAACCCAACTGAGGCTGTACAGGTGAAAGGGAAAGGCCGGGGGTTTTAAAACGGCATACAGAGTTAGATATCTGTGAGAAAACTTAACAAAATGTGTCCAAGGCCCGGTAGAGAAAGCTGCACCTCGTCACTAAGGGACGGACTGGAATGGTTGGGAGAGAAGGGGAGTTTCCTGTTTCTGGGTGTCAGTTTCAAGTAACGGGGAAGGAGGAGGGTGTCAAGTACAGGGGGAGGCACGCTTTCCTACCATGACTTCACCACATTATGACACGCAGCGCCCTAAAACCCGAGACCAGCGTGGAAACTGGCGGCTCCCGCTGGCTGGCGAGGCTCTGGCTTTGGCAGGCATTGCTGCCACCGTCTTCTACACTTAACCCTCCCAACTCTGGCAGGCATAAGCTATTGTCCCCATTTCCCAGATGAGAAGCATGAGACTTGCCAAGGTCTAGGATTTTTCTCAAGTTTGCACAACTAATCAGCAGTGGAACCGGGATTTGAAACCGGACACTCTGAAAAGTCTGAACTCTTAAGAACCTCTACACAGCCCTGCGAGGAGCTGCTAAGCATTCTGGGGATCAGAGGGTCGGACAGCTTTGTTGAGGTCTAATCCACGTCACAAAAACCCAGGCTGTAAAGTCACAGCTCAGTTTCTCGTCAGGTCAGAGTTGTGCAACTATTCTCTCTCATTCCAGAACATTTCTACCCCCTCGGATAAACCTCCTGCTCACCAGCAGCTGCTCTCTGCTGCCTCCTCCTGCCAGGTCCTGGCAATTGCAGACTTAGTTTCTGTCACCTTGATTTGCCTGTCTGGAACACTTCAAACTTTTACCCATTCACTGGTTGGTGAGAGCTCAGGTTTTGCCTGCTTTTTATGGTTAGGAATGGCACTGCTGTGAATGTTCATGGCCAGATTCCGTGTTTTTGTGTTTTTCCTGGGTAACCACCTAGGAGTGGGGTTGCTGGTCTCAATCTGTCCACCTTCCTGAGAATCATGCAGACCACGCCATGTTATATTCTCACCAGCCCGGGACCAGGGCTCCCGATCCCCACATCCTCTCCTGGGCTGTGTCTGCCTCCGTACTGTGCCAGCCTGGTGAGTGTGAGTGGGGCTTCATCGTGGTCTTGGCTCTAAGTTCTTGGTGATTAGTGACGAGCACCTTCTACACGCCATGGGGAGCCTGCTTTAGGTAAGTGTCCTTTAAAGTCCCTTTTCCATTTATAAATTGGGTTATCTGTGTTTTTGTTTTAGAGTTGTAGATGTCCCCAATATAAGTCCCCTCTCAGATCTATGACTTACAAATATTTTCTCCTATTTCCAGATTTATTTTGTTAATGCACAAAATGTTTTGAAATTTATCAAATTCAAATCTTGCTTCTCCTTTTGTTGCTTATGCTTTTGGTGTCATTACTAAGAAACCATCGCCTCACTCATGGACACAAAGATTCACTCAATATTTTCCTCTAAGAGTTTCATAGCTTCAGCTCTTATATTTAGGCCAGTGATTGGTTTTGAGTTAGTTTGTGTGTGGTGTGAGGAAGAGGGACCTCACATCATTCCTTTGTTCTGGGAGATTAACATTTTTACATGGATTCATTTAAGCCCTGTAATAGCACTCTGGGATAATTTGACAATAACTAAGGCACAGAGAGGTTATGTGACTTACCCAAGATACACAGCTAGCAATTGGCAAAACTAACCAAGAAATTTCAAGAGCCCATTTTCTTAAATGGGCTCTTTACCTAAAATGAAACTGACATTTCAAGAAAGTAAGCAGGGACTGGGCCAGCCACAAATGACGTTAGAACAATCGACTGATCATATGTGGGAAATATATTCACTCTTACAATTTTCATCACAATTAATTCCTTAAACATTAAAGCGCTAATGACAAGTGTAGAATAATAATGTAGGAAATAGTGGGAAGGAGAGTAACTGCTAGATTGGCACAGAGGCAGCAGGGGAAGCCTGGGAGAGCTGTTAGATAAAGCAGCACACATTTTTTGAACCTGTATTTCCAAACACTGTAAGGTGGGATCATTTCAGATTCATAGCCAAGGCAGAGCGAGCTTGGACAGACCGACCTTTCCATGGGTGGTGTTGTAGAACCCGCCTATGTGTGCATGAACAGAGACACACGCACACGCACACACACACGTCCATCTCTGCAGACGTAACCCAAGCACAGTGGCGCCCCTGCTTCTTCCCCAACAGCCACCTTCTTCCTGGACCTCTGGGCCTGCTGTTCCACGGGCTGGCTGTGTCCTCTCCAGCGCCATAACACCCGCTTAGCTTCTTGGCCCTACGTTCTGCCAGGCGCTGCGGTGCACCCATGGTGAGTGGGTCCTGTCTGGTTCAGAAGAAGCAGGGTCTGGAATGTTCCCTGACACTAGGGGTCGCTCAATGAATGCAGCTGATGGACGACTGGACAGAGCTGTGGGGTGGCCAGAACCAGTACGGGAGTCCCCAGGCGAGGGCCAGAGGGAGCGTGGACATTGTGCAGACAGTGCAGGGAGGGGCGCGGATGGCTGGCGCAGACAAACGAAGGTCGCCTGCCGAAGGTGATCTGGTTATGGTGAGCTTCCCTCCGACAGGAGCCTGCCGAGAGTCCTGCTGTCCCCCGGTCTGTGTGTGTCCCCACAGCCTCAGCAGAGTGCTGGACACCCAGGGCCTGAAACAGCAGAGCGCCTGCTCATGGTCCTGGAGGCTGGAAGTTCCACATCAGGGAGCTGGAGGCCCGCATTCCTGCCAAGCTTCCGGGGAGACTCCGTCCTGGCCTTACCCATGGTCTCTTGGTTTGCAGCACCATGACTCCAACCCATCTCTGTGTCCAAATCCTGTTTTTCAGGACACCAGTCATACTGAATCTGGCCCAGCCCACCCCAGACAAACCTCGTTCTAACTCATTACCTTGGTTCCTAAAGTGGTCACATTCTGAAGTGGGCATGGGGTGAGGGCTTTGGCATGCTAATTAGGGGGTGCAAAATTCAACCCCGAAGTTGAAGGAGGAGGAAGGAGATTGAAGTCTAAGCAGGCAGCAGAAGGTGCCTGTGCTGCTGGCTTCCCAGTCGACAGTCCCTTATGACCCAAGGAGCCTGACTGGTCCACCTCCTGCTGGCTCAGGTGTGAGATGTGGAGGTTCAGGTGGGGTACAGGATGCTGCACCCCGTGGGGCCACCCTGGGCACAGCCTTCGTTGAGGGCTCCCCACCTGGGAGCTGCCCTGTGCTGTGTGTGTCCCTGCTTCTTCTGTCCTGTGCTTGGGCACCGAGGTGATCCCATGAACACGTCTGCAGCACGTCTGCAGACGTGTTGACTGTGGAGGGTCGTCAGTCGCTGGGACGTGAGCATGGGTGCAGGTTTCCCTGGGGTGGGCGGGTGGACTCTGAGTCTACGAAAACGCACAGAGTGCATTCACGAAAACCAGGAGCACCTCGCATCCGTGACAGGCCTGGTCCATCTGGTTCAGGAGGCCTGAGGCTGTAATTCAGAATGAGGGGGATGATGGCCACGGCGACAGCACGGAGAACCTCTCCACTCACGGCAGCTGGTTTCGATCTGCTCCCGCAAGTCAGCATTTTGCTAAGTGATTATTTGTGATGGTGCTCCCACCAGGAGAGAGGCTAGCAGAGAGGGTGAGCAGCGTGGCTGGGCCCAGGTGGTGCAGGCCAGAGCCGGCTAAGTGCAGCATCGCAGGACTTTGATTCTTTCACATCACACGTGCCCCGAGGCTGCAGCAGAGTGTGGCCAGGAAGCAGAGGTGATGGCAGAGCAAAGCCAGCTCTCAGAAAAGCCCGGTCTCTCTCCTGGCTGATGGTGCCCACGCCTCCTCGGCCCATTCATCCTACTCTGCCTGTGAATTCCAGCAGGCAGCTCTGAGCCCTGCAGAGCGTCTGCACCCCAGGCCGTCCAGGAATGTTCTAGAGTTGTGGGTGCCAATCTTTGTGTCAGAAACTCCCATGAGGACATCGCACGGGCTCCAGCATCTTCTCAGAACAGCACACGCCTTTCACATACGGTGCCAAAAGCTCCTCATGGGGCATCCCAGAACCTGGGGCTCAGAGCCAAGGTCTGGACGCCTTGACCTAGTGGCTCCAACAGTTTAAGAAGCAACAGCAAAAATATGTAAGGATGTCATTTTCTTTTTGTTTTGGTGTGTTTTCATTTTTTATTCATTTTCCACATCTTTTATTGGTGCATTGTAATCATACATAACAGTGGGATCCCTTGTCACATATCCGTACCTGCACATGATGTAACAATGTCATTCAGACTTGCTTCTCTTTCCACCATGACAGAAAAACAAGGGGAAAATAAGCTGGCAGGTCTTGCCCTCAGAGTTGGCTGTCAGAGGGACTGGAGCCTGCACACCGTGAGTGGGGCCGACTCAGGGTGCCACAGCTTCCTCGCAGGGGTGGGTGGGGCTGGGCTGCTGCTCCCCTAGAAGCACCGCAGAGCAAGGGCCAGGGAGATTCCAACTGAGACAGCGAGGTTGGGAGCAGAGGGATCAGAGAGGGGGAATGGAACATCCGGGCACAGATCCGGACTCCCGTGGAGGGGAGGGCCATTGATCACTGTGTTCAAGCCTACCAGGCCCTCGCTGGCCATGGCCGGCCTTCAGAGGACAGTCGCACCTCCGAGGCCCATCTGGACATAGCCATGCCGAGGCCTGTCTGTGCAAGTGGAGTGAGCTGGTGTGAGCACACCCAGCTGCATGCACATTCTGACCCAGAGTCCTCACTGGCTCAGACCCAGGGCCTAGCTGGGTGAGCACGATGCGGAGGGGGAGGTGGCCAGCCAGGCTGGGCTAGAGCCTGCGGGTTACTCCAGGTCAGAGGCTTCATTAGATTCCCAGAGTCATTGAGTCTCCAGGGAAGCGCCTGCCCCGTTTGATAAGCGAGGCTCTTTCATGCCGCATGCGGGGATCAGAAAGGATTGAAGCAGAGCAGCCGACAAAGCAAAGCTGCTGCTCCTCCTGGGCTGCAGATTCACACTGAAGTCAGCGCTCCTTGAAATGCATAGCGCAGATGGGCCAGTGTGGAGCGGTGGAAGGCCAGCTTGCAGTTCGGGCACCTGAGAGAGACCTCAGGGGCGGCTCGTCCGTTGGCGAGGTCTGGTTGCTTGGGAAACTGTTTTCTTAGCACAAAACAATCTCATTTCCCAGATGGTAAATGGCCCCCAGTAGAGAGGAAGAGGCCTGATCCAAGTGCACAGCTTGGCTTCTGCAGACTCCACCCGCCTGGGGTGGGGTCAACGTGGGCCCCAGAGGCAGGTCTGATCAAAAGCTGAGACTGTGGGCTCTGCCTTTGCTGCAAAACTCCCGAGCCTTCTCTGTTTGATCCTGCATCCCAGGGCCCATGTGCAAGAGGAGCTAGGATTGAGAAGGCCACATGGACTAGAAGCAGGAACGCCAACCCAGCTGGACGGTTTGCAGGGACCCATCCCCATCCTACCCAGGCTTTCCATCATGGCCCCAGCCTTGCCTGCTCCCTTCTCTGCCTGCAGCCACCTCATGTCTGAGTCCAAACACAGACGTGCCTGGTGGGGGTTTATTGCTAAAATGCCTTGGTTTGGGAGAGATCCTTTGGAAAGCAGGACGCAAACTTCCTGGACAGGAGACCAGTCCCTGCTTCCGAGCGTCCCAGGACGAGTCCTCACAGCAGCCTAGGTTTTGAAAATGTGCTTAAAGCCCTGCCCCAGCCATGCTGGAGCCCAGAGTGACTAGTGAGCAACCGCCTCAGCTTCCTGGCCTGGCCCCAGCAGGCAGCGGTTCTCCACACTGGGTGGAGAAATGCCTGCCACCTGCTTTTACAGGCAGCACAGCCAGGGGAGAGCGTGTGGCCTGCTGTTTAGAGCAGTGCAATCTCCTTCTAGCCAACTTTTTTTTTTCTACTAGAAGTCCCCAAACACTTCGATCATTCTTTAACAACCAGGGTGGGAGACCACACTGGCCCTCAGAGTTTCTGGAGGCTCCATTCCAGGCGTGACCTCAGGGCCAGAGCCATAGGGAAGAGGCCACATCTCCGCCTGGATCCCAGAAGGCCTGTGGCTTCTTCCTTCTGTCTACTCTGAGGCTTGGAATCTTCTTTTCCAGGATGGTTTACGGGAATGCTCCAGTTTCCAGAAAAGCATTGTTATGTTCTCTCTCTCCAGCTAGTGATTAAATTGTTTTATAACATTATAAAATATTATATTTGTGACATATTTATGTGACATATCTATAAAGCTATAAAGCATTATGTGTCATAATGTAACAAATGACATGCATATAATCACAGCAGGTTATAAAGCATGTTATATGCACATCAGGTATGACGTCACACATGTATGACATTATAAGACAACATACGCTGTGCTTGAACGTACATAGACTGCTGGACACTGCATCCAGTGCTTCCTCCTTCTCTCCCATGCTCCTGTTTTCAGAACCTCCATCTGTGTTTTCTGTCTCTCTCCAGCCAACACGCCCCCCCTCCTCGTATGTTGGGGTGCATAGGAAGTGCCTCACGGCTCACCACACACTCTCACATGCATGCCCCCACGTCATTGCACTTTCACAAGGCCCCTGTGAGGGTGGGGTGATTCTTCCTACTCCCTGGGTTCAGACAGGAAAAGTGATTTGTCCAGTCACGCAACACAGACATGGTGGGACGTGGAGGAGCTTCCCGGCCTGCCCACCGCATCGCGGAGCTCCCCGTGGGCCACACAGCCCACCTCACCCCAGCTCCTCTTTCCAAATTCAAGATGTACTCCCTGCACACCAAAGTGGAAGGACAGGACTCTTTTTATGTCCCCAACAGAGATCCTTGTAGCTGGCACTTGAAGGTTAGCAAGATGGTGGTGGCCGCTCCACGCAGGCCTGCCGTGACTGTTACGTCATAAATCCTGGCAAGAGCGAGAAATTCCTTAGTGCATAAGTGGCTGGAGCCAAGGGTTTTGGAGAGAAGGGAGGAGTATTTGCCCTTCGGCGACCCTATGTGAGGTTTTCCCAGGGCTTGGCTGGGAGTGGGGCCAGCTCGCTGCTGCTCCGTCCTGCTGCATTTGATCAGGGAGCTCTGGCCCCTCATTCATTCAGCTTGATGGTTGTGAATGAATGAAAACACACACACGTGTGTGTGTGTGTGTGTGTGTGTGTACATGCCCACGAGAGTGGGCACCTGTAGCAGTCAGGACCATAAGAGATCAAAATAAAGGGCAGTGAGATTGTGGCTCCTGGTCCTCTTGACATTCCCAGGCAGGCGAGGTGTGTCCACAGGTGTCTGCACGTCCCCCTGCGCCTCTCTATTCCCCGAGACATGAAAGCAAGCGGGAAGAGCCCTGAGCAGGATGAAGCCTGGCTGGCACCCATCGGGAGGCCGGCAATGTGAACCAGTCATCCTGACACGCAGGAAGCATCTGGCTGCTGAGGAGCTTGTGGGTGGCACAGTGGCTGCGGGCCCCCCACCCGGGCACAACCTCAGTGTAGCGGCTCTTACACACCTAACCACTGCTCACACACCCCCCAAAACAGCAGGGCCATCCCAAGTCTGTTGGAAAGTGTCACATTTGAATAACAGATTTATTTGCTGTATGTTTCCTCTTTAGGCTTCTATACTTCTTTCTTAAATAACACTTTGCTTTCAAATCGGAGGATTATGATTTCAAAGGGTTAAAATGCTGGAGGCTTGAAGCTGCCACGATTGAAGCTGCGTGGTCACTGGGAACTGGAGAACCAACTCGCTTCCCGGAGCCTCTCACCATTTGCATGGCTCCAGAGAATCCAAACGTTGGTGGGCTCTGAGAGTCACTTCTCTTTGCAGAGTGTTCCCCTAAGGTCCCTCTCCAATCTCCACTTACCCACGGTGTCCGAGTGGCGTCCCCTCCTGCTATGGACCTGCCAGTGTCTGCGCCTGCTCTCCCCTCCCTGGCGTGCCTCCACGCCAGCCTCCACGCCCACCTCTTGACACCCCTGCCCCCTGGGCCCTTCAGGACAACTCAGGCGACATAGGTGTCCACTCTGCAGTGTCTCCTCAACTCCGGTCGATACAACAAGCACCATCACCTGGTGACGCACCCGCAGCAGATGCGCACTCCTCTGGGTTATGGAGGCAGGAAGCCCGAGGCCAGGTGCCAGCAGGGCTGGGTTCTGGGGATGGCTCTCCCCCAGGCGCAGGTGCCCCTGCCCAAGGCACCTCCCACGGTGGAGGAGGCTCTCCGAGGTCCCTCCACAACCCTCTCCCCCTCGGCCCACGGAAGGCCCCAGGCTCCCCTCTGGCACTGAGATTTCACCCAAGACCCGGAGCACATTGCATCTAGTCCTGATGCCAGGCACGTGGGCACGGGTGCACCTGTGCCCTGGCTGTGCTGCGCTCAGTCAGTGGCCTGTGCTTCTGCCATTTGGTGCCCAGGTGCCCTTCCTGTCACCGGCCTTCCGAGGCCTAAGTGCTTTCATTCCGGGGGCTCAGACCCACGGTGGAATGAATTTAACCCTCACAGGGGCTTGTGCATGTGCTTGTGGAATGGAGAAAGGTTGTCTGATTGTGAAATATGAACATAACTGAACATAGTCCTTTCACAAGGGAGAAGGGTCAGCACTGGCCAACACCGGCCCTCAGCTCTTGGGTCGCCTTATTAGTCCAACAGTTTATAAATTTAAAAAATGACCTTGTCAGCTTTAGATTTAAATGATAGTACAATCTGTCTTCAGATTCTTGCTAACCAGTTACTCCCAAGCATAGAATTGAGACATCAAAAATTATGCTTTGGATATGTGCAAAACATATTGTAGAATAACCCTAATTCAGAACTATAATATGTTTCCCAGTATGTAAGTTAAGCAAATAGTTTATATTTTCTTTGTTCTTTTGGAAATAATAGCCTAAAATAAATTCCTAATGAATTAGGATGAGTGCCATTTTGTGTAGCTAGCTAGACTTCTAAATTTCACAAACATACGTACACCACCAAAATCCATTTTAAAAACCCAATTTCCTAATAAATGCTATATGGGAGGGACTTTGCAGACCATCAATAGCTGGATTTTAAATGCTTTCAACAGAGAAAGTCTGAGCCAAGCTGCGGTCATAAATGAAACAAAAGGAAATTTTTCGCTCGATAGGAAATTACAATTGGACACAGCGAATCCCTGTAAACGGACACCCAATCTTTCGATAGTAGGCAGGCCTCAGGAAACATGGGCTCCTTTAGATCCTCTCTGGGGTTCCGTTACCAGAGCAGGGAAAGCACTTCACCCCAGCGAGCCCTTTCCCGTGTGAGGGTGGGCAGCACGGACCCTGAGCCCCAGGCGACAGTCCTGTCCTGCGGTTCCTCTTTGGTTTGGCCTGAGGTTCCAGTGTGATTGTCCTAGGAAGGAGGTCCATGGACTACCAGCTTGCAAACAGCTAACTGCATGAGCCAAGGTCTGTCGGGAACAGGTGAGAGCTGGCCTGGGCTTGGCCAGCCACGGGAGCACCACAGGGTGGCACCTCGCTTGCTGGCAGAGGCCTCTGCACCTCCGGGCTGCCCAGAGCCTGCGCCGCCAGGGCACCAGAGCAGGAGGGAAGGAGGTGCTCCCTGACCCCCTGGCAGTGAGCAGACTGACCGGTGCCCAGTGGACAACTGCCTGGTGTTTTCCGGCCCCCTCAATGGTGTCAACCCCCCCTCGACTGTAATCCCAGGACTCTCAAGGTTTTGCTTTTAAACAGTGTGCATGGAGACAGTGGAAAGGCTAAGCCCCCGAGGCCGACGTAGGTAAAAGGAAGCATTCTTCTCCTTACTTTTGACCGTGAGGTACATGGACTTGCTGACGTCCGCGCCCACATCGTTGCTGACCTTGCAGAGGTAGTAGCCGCTGTCTTCCTCCACCACGTGCTTGATCAGCAGCGACCCGTTGCTGAGCACCTGGATTCGGCCGTTCAGGGCGATGGGCTGGAACTGGGGAACCCCAGCACCTGGGGGCATAGAAAAGAAGAGCCGTGAAGTACACAGAGGAGCTGGGGGAGGCCGTGAGCAGAGGTTTCCAGGCCACAGGAGAGGCTGCCAGGCCACAATGAGCAGAGGCCACCTGGGCCACAGTGAGCACAGGCTGCCAGGCCATGGTGAGCACAGGCTGCCAGGCCATGGTGAGCAGAGGCCACCAGGCCATAGTGAGCAGAGGCCGCCAGGCCACAGTGAGCAGAGGCCGCCAGGCCACAGTGAGCAGAGGCACTCACAGCAGAGGCCACACAGCCCACCCAGGCCTCAGGAGAGGCTGCCCAGGCCACAGCTATTGTGGGCAGTCGTGCGACACAGCCAGCTCTCCTCTCTTCCCTCCAACACAGAATCTCTTGTTTAGAGAGAGGCACATTTATTTAAAATGAGTATTTCAAAGTCTGAGGTAAAAAAGTAAGAGAGCTTACAGGTACTTTCTACATAAAAAGCCAAATTTGAGTGTTAAGTAGTTAATAAATTATTCAAAGAAATCACAGCAGAACAAGCACAGAAGTAGACATCTCTCTTGGTGCTACTTAAACTCTTCTGTTCCGAGGACTTGATACGAATGTAAACAAGGGACCGTCTGGGGACCTGGCACTGAGTCCTCCCTGGCTGCACACATCTCAGGCCACAAAGAAACACCACACTGCAGGTGTCTCTTCCAGGTGTGGCGCTGTTCCAGTGGCCACAGACAGCCCACCACTGTCACCCCTTAGCATCACTGAAATACAGCCGGCCAGCGCGTGTCAGGACAGCGTGGCCCTGTCCACTCCCCTCGGGGTGACCACATGCAGACTGAGAGTGGCCTAGGTGGGGACACTGTGAGCACCGGTGTGGGGTGATGTGTGGGAGAGACCCACAGGAAAGGACTGAAAAATATTTAGAAATAATAAAAGAGGACTAAGGCCTTGGGGACTTCTGAGGTCACTGTGGTTTGGAGTGACCCCTGCTCCACCTGCCCTCTCCTGGGGCACTGGGTGGGGATGTGATCCAGACCCTGCAAGTCTCCCCTGAGGGCTCTCCTCTCTGACCTGGGAGTCTGGGGAGCTGGGATGAGGATGAACTCCTGGAGGAAGCCTCTGGTTTTGTGGCCCTGGACCCTGCAAGGTCTCTGGACAGGACTCTCAATGTGGACATGTTGAACTCAGAGCCTGAGGATGCTGGAGGGTGGGACCTTCCTCCTGCCTCCATGCCCCACTGGCAGCTGCACACTGCTGGCCCTCGACACTCAGCAGCAGAGACTGGCATTGCAACCCCTTCCCAGCTTCCACTTCAGGTGTGTCACGCGGGGCCTGAGCCTTACACACAGCACATGTTAACCCTAACCCTTGGAGGACCCTAAGAGGGTCTTCCACACGGAAAGGAACAACAAGCATGATCTCTGCAACAGGGGTCTCTCGAAACAGACCTGCCGGAGAGGACAAGGAAGGACCACATGGATGAAAAACAAGGGAGGGGTTCTCCTCTGCTGAGGACCTGGAGCCAGAAGAGCATGCCACTTGCCTTCCAGCAGTGAAAGAGTCTGCACATCTACACAGTCACACTCCTCTTTGACTGAATCAGGGAGCCCAAGTCACAGGCAGGGAGGTAAACCTAGTTGCAAAGAGACCAAAGCCAGAAAACAGAGGTGAGCTCTAAAAACTAGCTCACCTCTGGGACTTGATGGAAGGAAGAAGTCGTATGCACGTCAGCTGGTGAAATGTAATGAACTGAAAATAGCTATGACTCACCCCAGCTCCGCTCCTCTCTTCAGGCAGTTGCAGAGTCCAACAGAAAATTATGAGACACACACAAAAAAATGCAAGAGGAAAGGACCATAGCACCGATGGCCGGCACATCCCGACCAGGAGAAGTGAGGTGTAGTGGAGGGAAACTTTGCAATAACTAGGATTGATATGCGGGAACAGATGGAGGGCTACAGATGAAATATTAAAGGAATAAGAAGAAGACGAATAATGGAAACAACACGTACAGTAATGGATATGAAGGTTTTGTTAATGAGGACTGTTAGCAGATTGGGCGCCACAGAGGAAAGACTCAGGTCAACAGGAATATCTGAAGTGGCCAGGTGCGGGGGTACATGCCTGTAATCCCCGTGGCTCTGGAGACTGAGGCAGGAGGATTTGCAAGTTCAAGCCAGCCTCAGCAACTTCTCGAGGCCCTAAGTAACTCAGTGAGATGTTGTCTCTAAATAAAATACAATATAGGGCTGGGGATGTGGCTCAGGGTTTAAGTGCCTGCGAGTTCAATCCCCAGTACCAAAAGAAAAAGAAATTATCCAAAATGGAACCAAAGGAGCAAAAGAGTGGAAAATACAGCATAGAACATTCTGGAGCTTGGGAACTGGATAGTCTAACAACAAGTAATTACAGTCTCAGAAGGAGAAAGTAGAAAGAACATGGAAATACCAGCACTTGGCTACCTCCATCAGTCAATTTGACTTCATGGGCACGAGTGAAACGTGACACCCAACAACAGCAGAGTGTGGACTCTCTTGAGTGTCACAGAGCGATGACCGCGAGAGAGCGGGTCTGTGTGCCCTGGATCCAAACATTGAGATGCCCAGTGGGATGGTATTTGGAGAGGAGAATTTGGGAGGTCATTAGGTCATGAGTGTGGAGCCTTCGTGAATGGCATAAGTATCCTTGTAAAAGGGACCACAGAGAGCTCTCTGATCCTTTCTGCAACGAGAAGACACAGAGGAGGCAGCGGTCTGCAGTCCAGAAGAGGGCCCACTCCCAAATCCCACCATGTCCTGATCTCAGGCTTTCAACCTCCAGAACCATGAGACAAGTCTGTCTCATGGCTGGGGTTAGGGCTGGGGTGACTTGTTACAGTAGTCTGGACAGCCTAAGCGGGTCAACAGAAGAAATAATACTCTGAGTTATGACACATATTTCAATAAATGCTATCAAATGAAAATAATGCAAAGACTGTTTGGCTTCAATAGTAAAATTAAAATTGAGATCAGTAACAGAAATATACCTGGGAAAGCTTCAACGGTTGAAAATTAAACAACATACTCATGAATAACTTATCAGTCAAAGAAGACAGCACTAGAGATATTAGGAAAACATTTTGAGTTGAGTAAAAATGAAAAAACAAAATCCAGCATATCCAAACGTGTGGAATGTGGCTGGAAGCAACACTGACCTGGGAGTTTGCAAGGTTGGATGCTGTGCTAGAAAAGGACGGGGGTCGGGTAGATCCAAGTGGCTCCTGAAGAAGGCATCGCATGGACAGCAACACAGCCCAAGGGAAGGGGATAATAATAATAAAGCACTTCCAATCAGTGAAGTGAAACAGAAGAGTGGTAGATGAAATTCGATAAAGCCCCAAACTGGTTCTACGAAAAGGATAATGTAATAGATAAACTTCTACTTGAATTCATGAAGAAAAAGAGGAATCACAAGCAACTGTCATAAAAGAGGCTAATGTTCCAGTTTCTACTTGCATTAAAAGGATAATAAGAAAGTATAAAGAACAACCTCGTATCAATAAATTTGACAACTTAAATAAATTGCTTTAAAAAACTACCAAAGATTACTCAAAAAAAAAAAAATAGATAACTCTAATTCTCCTACATCTATCAACAAAGAGATGACCCCATCTACTTAATAAATGGAATTTGTAGTTTAAAGCATTCTACGAAGAGCATGGAAGCTCAGACTGCTTCACCAGTGGGTTCTGTTCTAATTGGAACCTGGACTGTCCCCCAAAGACCCATGTGATGAAGACCTGGTTCCCAGCTGGTGGGGACTTCAGGAGGAAGGAGGCCCCTGGGGCATGGCTTTGAAGTGCATATTTGTCTCAGCACCCTTCCTTCCTCTCTCAACTTCCTGGCTGCCATGTGGTGGCCGCTCTGCTCCCCCAGGCCCTCCCTGCCATGATGTGCTGCCTCGCAAGCCATGAGAAAACAGAGGCGAGTTATCATGGATGAAACCTCTAAAACCATGAGCCACACCAAATCTTTTCTCCTGTAAGCTGATTTATCTCAGGCATTTTGTCACAGTGATAGGAAGCTCACTAACATATTACCCAATATTTAAAGAAGAAATAATACTCATTTTACACATATGCTTATAGGAAGGAGATTTTACAACTGATTCCAAAGGGCCAACATCATCCTGATACCAAAACCAAAGATCCTAAAGAAAAAGAACCACAGACCAACAGCCATGATGAAAACAAATACGAAGACCCTTAAGCTAACATCATCAAGGAAGGTTCATCAACTAATAAAATGAACAATACATCACAAGTCTACCCCATGAGTGCAAGGTCCGTTTAAGTTCAAAAATTAGCCAACGACATTCACCATATCAGCAGCCCAAAACCCAAACACCATATGGTGATTTCAATGAGCATAAAAAAGAGCAAAACAGCCAAACAGTTCATAGAACTCAATACCCACTCATGGTAAAATCTGATAGGAAAATAGGAATAGAATGAAAATCATGGACAAAACTCTATTAATAATCTCATAACTAATTGTGAAAGGCTGAATTATCACCAAAGGTCATGAAAGAGACCAGGATGTAAGACAGCAACTTTTTAATTTAACACTGTTCTGAAGACTATAGCAAGAAAAATGAAATGAAATGAATAGAGACTGGAAAAGAAGAATGCAACTCTTTATTGAGGATAAACAGCATGACTACATCAATAGTGTAATAAAATCCGGGCGTGGTGGCGCACGCCTGTAATCCAAGCAACTCGGGAGGCTGAGTCAGGAGGATCACGAGTTCAAAGTCAGCCTCAGAAACTTAGCGAGGCCCTAAGCAACTCAGTGAGACCCTGTCTCTAAATAAAAATACAAAATAGGGCTGGGGATGTGGTTCAGTGACCGAGTGCCTCTGAGTTCAATGCCTGGTTCAAAAAAAAAAAAAAAAATAGTGTAATAAAAATATGAAAAAAGTTGCTAAAACCATAAAGTTGGTAAAGGCATGAAAGGAAACCTCAGGACACAGAACCCCAGTCAATTTTATCTGTATGTATTAGGAACAAGCAACTGAAATGTAAAAAAAAGGACAACACATTTGCATCAAAACATGAAAGATTTTAAGATGAATTTGAGAAAATAGTTTCAATACTGGCCCGCTGAAAATGAGAAGTTCTTGAAAGCAATTAAAATGTGAAGTAAGCTTTTTGAGTGTAAAGTTCTACCTTGCTCATGGATAGAAAGACCCTGTATTTGCAGATGGACATCAGCAACCTTCTTCTATAAAGGCTCAGATACTAAACACTGTGTGTTTAGCAGCCTATCCAAGTCTCTTTACAGCCACTCATCTCTGCCACCAAAGCATGAAGGCAGCTGTGAAGAATACTAAGTTAATGGCATGACTGTGTTCCAACAAAATATTTATAAAAGCAGGTTGTGGTTAGGACTTGGACAGTGGTTGCTCACTGGCTGATCCTGGGTTTGAAGGCATGCAGGAGGAATTCGACTGTAAGATAACTGCAAAATGGGAAGGAAGAGCACGTGCTAGCAGTACTTGTTTGGATCAGCTCCTCATTACATAGCTACAGTATAAAATATTACAAAATGTTTCTACACAAACAAATTCTTAAAAATTCATCTTATTCATAAGGAATTCAAAACAAGGTTGAATAAGTTTTAAAAACATAATAATACTGCTGGAATTTTGACAGGGATCATGAACAATGGTATGTGCCTCCATTTATTGTGATTTCTTTCATTAGCATCGTATAGTTTTTAGCATACAATTCCTGTACATGTCTGCTAGATTTACTCATTGCTATTTAATTTTTTGACTAATTATAAATGGTATTGTATTTTTAATTTTAGTTTTTCATGTGCTCAGTGCAAGTATATAGAAATATAATTGATTTCTATTTTAAAAAATATTTTATTATGATCTCAATATGCTACTTTCCTCACTCAGTTATTGAACATTTTATAATGTAACACTAAATGAATAAAATCATTCTTATTCCTAAATCTGCTAACTCTTCAGAAGTAGAGAAATGAGAGTTCACAAATAATTTTAAATGCATGGTGCTGAATGAACACATAAGTAAAAGAGTGATTGACTTTGAAACATAATAATAAAATTAACTAATGAAAGCTATCTACTAGTTTGCTTTCTGGAGTTTTAAACATGAGAATTCTGTGAATTTTCTGTTAAAAAAAAAAAATCAAAGAGTAAAAGTATGTAAATACCCTTCTCTCTAAGACTCCAGTTCCACTTTCTAGAGGGGTTATAACCTTCCTAATATTTTCTGTGCTCACAGAAAAAAGTATCCTCAGTTTACACAAATGGAATTTATTGTTCAGCTACTGAGCGCCTACAAGGTGGCAAATACTGGGCAGGTGGCTATGGCCACCAGAGGCTGGGCCTTCTCTCTCCCTCCTCCCCTCCCTTTCCTCTCCCATGCAGAGGCTCCCGGGAGGGGACTGAAGGCAGCCTCCTACCAACAGTCTGAAAGAAATGCACCGTGCAACAGTCCAGGAGGAGCTTGGGAGAAGATGCTGCCCAGGACGTCCCTGGGGGGTTGCATCCCCTGCTAACACCTAGCAGAGGTAAACCGTGTTGGGGGAGAACCGAAGCCAGAGGACCCAGCTCAGCCACACCACATTCCAGGCCAACGGGAAAAGGGAGACGATAAGTGTGCATTCTTTTGAGTCATAAAATTTTGGAGTAATTAGTCACCCAGCAAGAGGTCACCAACACACTGTAAGGAATCAGGTCTGGTACCTTTGAGCTCCTCACCTATAAAATGGAGATAATTGTCGTCTTCCTTCATGGGTGTCGGAAGTGTGGGTGCACACAGTGAGCACACAAGACTGCTTGTTGGTGCCATTTTAATGCTGCTTTCAATTTTTTATTCACTTTACAATTATTTGACTTCACCTTAGGGACCCTGTCACCAATGGACCTCCTCACTCATCATGTCACAATGGTGGGGATGGCATGCTCTGGGGCATCTGCAGGACTCACCTTCAGACTGAAATCATGAGTCAAAGGCACAACCATGTGCTGATATGTCTTGTCAAATTGCTCAGCAAGGAATGAACTAGTTTTGTCTTCCCCAGTGCCAGCTGGGGCTAACGTACTCCTCACAAGTGTACACCATTCATCCTTTTGATCTTCAATATAACAAGTCTTATTATACTAATTTAAATGTTTCTGAGTGTTTTTTGTTTATTTTTTTCTTAAAGACAATTTTTAGCATCTTTTCAAAATATTGCTGCCCATTTTCACTTGGTCTTAAGGAAACAGCTCCTTCATATCACTGCTCATTTTCCTACTGGGGTCTTTGCTTTCTTCTTCAAGTTTCAAAGCTCTATGGGGTTTTTAAAAAATATTTTTTAGATGTTGATGGACCTTTATTTTATTCATTCATTTATATGTGGTGCTGAGAATGGAACCCAGTGCCTCACACATGCTAGGCAAGTGCTCTACACTGAACACCACCCCAGTCCCCAGAAGATGTCTTTATATTCATTTTATATTTTTTGATTGTTGTTGTTTTAATCAGAATTTGATGCTGAATATTGTCAACTACCGTTTCATCCACAGATATGATCACACTTTTTTCTCCTATAAAAGTAGATCATATTTTAAAGGACTTGGTTTTATGTATGATAAGGTCACTTCTTGTGGAGAAAGAGTTCTTTAATGTAAGGATAAAGGATTTTGCAGGAACTTTCAAATCAAGGAAAATCTCCATTTTTTATTCAAGTCCATATTTTGAAAATCTGTTAACATTACTAATGTCTTCGTCCATCCTGACTGCAATTGGGGGCTACTTCCAGTCCAAGGGGAATAACCTGAAAACTTCGCTGAATGTAGAATTTTAAAAATATCTCTATCCAACTAAAACTCAGGAATTCTCAAAAAACTTTGGGATTTAAGAATTATGTAAAGCTCTGTTTAAAGCTAATGGAATACCTGTAGAATTTGAGAATATTAGAGGATCGTCCACGTCAACACCACATACTTTTTCCTTTTCTTAAAGAATTTTCACCAGAAAAACACTTTTATTAGTTGCAGCATTTGCGTTAAAGGTGCACCACAAAATTTAACTACATTGCTACGCTCTTTCAATTAAACAGTGGGCAAAGATGATCCATTAATTCCCCTCTGGACTGATATAAGCTGGTTCATTATTAAAAGAAGCTAATGAAGAGAGAAACAAAGTTTAAGTGTTTGAAAAACATTACATCTTTCTTTCATCAGAAAAATGAATCCAGGTTGATGGGTGACAGCGTCCGCAGGTCCCTCACACTGAGCAGAACACTAGTGACACCCTGTCCAACCAGCCATCCTACGCACTAAGGAAGTGGACTGGCCAGGGCTTGATGCAATTATCGGTCATCTACTTTAGATTCATTATTTTAAAGAGTAAAATTTGGCTCAGTGCATACAATATGCAAATCCCATAATCTTCTTAGCGCGAGGTAAGCACCTCGGGTAATCAACCAGAAGACAGAGTACAGCAAGCAGCAGCCATTAATTAAAAAGCTGTCAATTTTCTGTGGCTAGCTGGTGTTAAGTGGGGACAATTCCATTGCTCCATTACACGAAAATCAAATGTTCCAGCATTATGTGACGCACCTACTGGATAGCTGGGTGTGACAATGCTGGGTGACTTCTCCTATCTGTTGAAAAGATATGCCTCACTGTGCTCCCAGGGGCTGAGGATGTGGGGACAGCATTTAGCAGAGTGTCCCACGTGAACACGTTCAAGTGTTCGCTGGTCTGTAGAGAGCACTTCACTAAGAGTCCTCATGCCCTCTGAGGCCCAGCTGCCCCTCTGGGCAAATGACTTGTTCTCTTTGCCTCCTTTAATTAAATCAAATGTGAAAGGAGAATAATGCATTTCCACAAACACACGATTAGTATTTACATCCAGGGAAGCAAGAGTGTGTGGAGGTGAATCTGTGACTACCAACACCAGTGTGGAAGATGGCCAGTGACGGGACTGAGATGGATCGGGAACACAGCAGAGAGTTGGAGGGGTTCTGCCTGCTTCCTCGGTGGTGCCCACGTGGGAAGGTAGCTATTCTTCCTCCTCTCCAAGACTCAGTCACCATTCCTTTGTCCTTATGGAAAGAACAATGCTTTCCTGAAGAAGGAGCGTGGTTTTCGTCTGCAGGGTGAGGGTTTTCTTCCCTGAGAGTGGTTAGTGGGTGGGTGGGAATGACGAGGTGCAGACAGAGGAGGAGGTGAGAGGAAAGCAGGTCAGGAGAGCAAGCACAGCTGCAGCTGCTAAGAGTCAGCAGCTGGAGACGGGCCGCTTCCTCACTCGGTGATGGCATGCTGAGGCGTTCTGAACACCCCGTTACATCAGGGACCTGGTCCACCAGCCCAAGCTGGGAGAGCTGTCCCCAAGCCCAAGAATGAAGATTCCAGCATCGAGTGAAGCTTGCCTGCGATGTTTTACTCCTGTGTTAGACATTGCCTTTCAATACTCAGCATCCATTTCCCTCCAAACTCTCCCTAAATTACAGGGACTGGAAGCCCGAAAACTACAATTCCCAGCTCTTCTGTCACCAGACTGGTTTAGTGAGAGGTGCTTAAAATCAGGTTGGAGAAGTTCTCCTTCAGAGGTGGCAAACAGATGCACGGACAGACCCTGAACCTCAGCATCAGCCTCCAGTGGAAGAGCTTCTGCAGATCACTGTGTCCGCACCACAGGGTGGCTGTCACCGCTGACGGACGGGAGAGGCTTCTTGTGATTCCCATGCTCCTCAAGTACTGAAGGGCAGCTTTGCTTCTTCCATCTTTCCAAGAATTTTGTAACCTTTAAATTCTTGTGTTAAATCCCTTCTGGATAAACCAGCACCTGCTGAGGTGGCATCTAGGCGATCTCTTTTATAAATTGACGTATAATTATGTTCGCCGTGCCATTTGGCTATCTTCCCTGAATTCCTTTATTTATATGTCAAAGAAACCAACCGGATGCAGATTGCAGGTCAGCTTGGTGTGACTTGCAGCACAGTGGTCTGGAAGGCCAACACCGTAATGACAATTCTGCAACCAGTAGGCAAGGATTGCCTTTTATCATCAAGAGGGAACATTCACCCTGGACTCCATTATTGGAAAATTGAACTGTGACTAGATTGTGATTCAGCACTTGCCAATGTGACCTGTGACACTGGAGGTAGGAGAGGTGCCTTGATTAGGTGCCACCACGGCTTTGCATTGGGACTGAGAGGAGCCCCTGCAGCTGTGTCTGCCCTCCACCGTCTTCAGCCACCACCTTCCTGGAGCATCCCCACACACTTGCCCTAAATGTGACTTCCTCTTTGCCAGGAAGGTCCTGGGAAAGAAATGGGAGATGAGAGATGGAGGAAAGAGACAGGAGGAAGGGCCAACTGGGTGCAGGGCTTGCTGGCCTGGAGGCCCCAGCCAGGCCAGGGAGGACGTGGACTCCTGGTCTCCCTGCCCTGTGATTCTGATTCTGACAGCGCAGAGGAAGGCCAGTGTTTCCATCTCTGATAATTTTTTTCTTCTACCAAAGGAAGAAACAATACAGCAATGTGTTGAACACTCACCTCTCTGCTCTGCTTACAGCCCTTTTCCAGGCATGCAGCAGTTGGTGAGGCCTCCTCCCCGCCTGGGACACACCAGCAGAGCTACTTCTGCTGAGCACAAGGGACCCACACTGGACTCGGAAGGTTTTGTTTGTTTGTTTCTACCATTTATGCCATAGGGAGACGTTGCCTTCTCTGTTTGGGATTCTTTGAGCTCTCTTTGGATTATTTCAGGATTCCCATCACACAGTTGGACTCAAGGTGGGAGAAGGGTCAGTGGATATTACCTGGGTCCTAAAAGCCTGTACCAGGCGGGTGGCCAAGGTCAGAGCAGGGTGACTGGGGAAGACCTTGGGATCACTGGCACTTCAGTGGCACCAAAGGTGTCTCCCCGTGGGCCAGAGGTTCCGAGCATTCTAAAAAACTCAGGGTAGCAGAGGCAGGTGAGACCAGCCCCCATTGGTCAGGTTTGCTCTCAGGAGTTTGACTCTGGTGGTCCACGTAGGAAGACTATGGCAAGGCCAGGGTTAGCATGATGGTGTCTCTGAGATGGCCAGGGCAAGCCAGGGGACAGGCTGCCGCACAGGGATGCAGAGGGCACACACCTGAGCAAAGGCCATGGAGCTGCTTTCAAGGTCAGAGTGCAAGTGGCCTTGAGGGTAAGGAAAGGAGGCTACAGGGAAGGGGAAGCCCAGGCCCCAGGTGTGGGCACAGCGATACCTGGAAGCAGACAGGGAACAGGACCAAGGGAGCAGAAGCTGGAAATGGCCTCCAGAGCACCAGAAAACCAAGGGCATCCTACCTGGGCCATCAGAGCTTATTCCCAGAGGGAGACCAAAGAAGACTCCCTTTAAGAGAGGATTTCTCACTTGACCAGTTGCCCCTTTCCGGCGTGTTTGAATGAAGAGAAGTTATCTGCAGCGTGACCCGCCTTGACTGTGAAGAGGAGACGGCCTCAGTCATCTCACCAAAGACCTGGCATCGGTGTTGGCTGAAACCGTGGGCTGGAGTTAACCTGCTCAGGGAACTTGGGCCTGTGGACTCCCACGTCCTCCTCATGGTATTATTCTGAGAAAAAAGCTTTGAGGTCAATGGAGGAACCCAGGAGATCACTCTGCCCTGGGAGAGAAGGTTGGGTGTGATCAAGGTGAGATGTTCTGGAGCAAGACCCCGGAGCGGGTCACCTGAGCATTGGGACCAGGTGTGGGAGCCCAGCATTTGTTTCCAGTCTGGAAGTGAGTGCCCTGCATGGGAGCACCTGGGGAACTGTTGTGAGCATCTGGGTTCATTTCTGTGCATTTCTCAGCAAAATAATTAATTCCCTTTGGCACCGACAGGAGTCTAGGACCCGAGGAGAGGGATTCCTGAAGTGGTTCATGCGCAGTACAAGAGGAAGCTTGTGGAGCCCCAATGGTGAGGGACAGTCAGGCCTCTGGTGACTGTACCATGGGCATGGAGATGACAACCTCCAACCACATGTCTGGGACAGCAGGAGAGGACAAAGCAAAGGCAAACTTGCTTCTGCCCAGAGCAACAGATTCTCTGGAGCTTCAGGGAAAAATGGAGCTGGGGAGACGAGGATTTTGTGTGGCTATGCTATAGCTAGTGCAGGAGGGACATGGGCAAGGGGCAGGGAGGAAGCCCTTCTGGAGAAAAACAGGCAGGAAGAAGAGGGGAGCCCCCAGCTGGAGCCCTCCCTGTGCTAGACAGTGGAGGGAATAGAAATGCCCGAAATTAAGGACCACCTCTCCCTCGCTAAGAGAAGGGAGAGAGATGGATGCTATGGAGGGCGGATAAACAGCAGCCCTGGGTACAACACTTCCCCCCAGAAAACCAACAGGATCAGAGGAAACCGTAGGCATATATACTACCAAGAATCAAGGGAAAAAACCAGTAAAATTATTTATGGACATCTGGGGGAAGGATTTGTATAAATGATACCACCCAGGCATTGGTGGAACCATGTCAATGTTCTCTAAGTCAACCTCCAGATTTACAGCTCTCCATATTTTCCAGAATAACTTTGAAAATTCAATAAAATTTTCCATGATTAAATCATCCATCTGGAAGAAGCAAGTGAACAAAATGCATATGAGGAAGCTAAGATATTTCTGAAAAAGAAAAACAATGACTGGAGTGTTTTCATGCCAGATGACTAAATGTATTTTTAAAAGACCTCCCCCGTCCACCGCAATAGCTATGGTGCTGAGCCAGAAGAGACCGTCAGCACAACAGGGAGAGTGCTGAAAACTAGGTCCCTCCTCCACACACGGTCATGAACCATAAAGCACGTCAGGTGAGTGGGAAGAGTGGGGCTCTTCAATAAATAGTCTGGGGACAACTGGCTAACCATGGAAGTTATAATATGACAATTATGATGATAACGATAACATGATTTTTATTGACTAATTGCTATCTGCCAGACACCATAATACATGCTTTCTATGAATTACATAAATCTTCACATCCCGTTAATCCGCTTATTCTGTTTCACATATAAGGACGTCGTGGTTCACGTAAAGTCATTTACCATCAGTGATGCAGCCGGACAGAGTTTTGGTGGGGTCTGAGGGCTCAGCCCCTTCTCTGAACTGATGATTTCTGCTCTTTCTCTTAGATTCCTACCTCACTTCCTTTTCCAAAATAAAATAAAAATTTAAGAAGTCTTTACATTCAAACAGTAGGATTTTGGATTTGAAGATGGAGGCATACACCACCATTTCTTCTCTTCCCAGGAAGCATACAAAAGCCAAAAGCAAATGGGAGAAAGAAGGCTAAGAAATGGAAACTCGACTTTCTATGAATTTAGGAAATAGCCAACATCCAAACAATAAAGTAGCGCTATGGGCAACCCAGCAGGCACACTGAGCAGAGGCCCACTCAGGAAGACAGGGACGGTGCTGGGGACCGAGCCGAGGTGGGGGTATAGAGCACGCCCAGGCACAGCTCCCCAGGCCTGGCCTGAGTTTTAGAATCGGAGAGGGAGGGCTGGGCAAGGGATCAAGTATTTGCACCCAACAATCTCCTCCCATGTGAGATTCAAAAGGATGCCAGGGTCTGGCAGAGATAGTGTAAAATGTAGAAGAAAGAAACTGAAAAATATCAGGTAATGAAATCTCATCAGAAAAACGTTGCCACAATTTAGAGGGAAACTGTGAATGGTCACTTGACTATAAAGCCAGGGATCAAGAGTGGAATGTGAGCTGGCAGAACCGGAAAGAGAAGGGGAATAATGTAACTCAGTGAAGGAGGAACTGGAGGGGCACAAAGGAGAGACTTTGCTGAGGAAAAGATAGAGTGGAAACTGGAAGATAGTGAACACATTAAAATGAGAATAAGTGAGTTTAAAAATCAGAGAGATAAATGGCAGCTGTCGCCAACAGGTGATGAGCCTTTCACACAGTAATCACAGACCCTGGTGAAGAAAGGAAAAGCATGGAACAGAACAAATATTTACAGGAAAAATTCACAAAATACCTTTAAAATTAAAAGATACTTAAAAGTACCTATTAAACCAGACATAGCACTTTTAAGGGGAAATGGACCACAGATCACCAACACCAAGGTATAGATGGTAAGGGAAGTCAGGTGGCTCTGTCCCCAGCAAGCAGTGGGGGCCACCAGCCTCCCCCAGGTAAGCACAGTCCACCTAAGCCAAGACACAGACCAGCCCCGGGGCCTGTCCACATGTGGATGGATAAAGGAAATGTGGCATCTACACAGTACAGAGTTCACTCAGCCTTGAAGAAGAATGAGATGATTGCATTCACTGGAAAATGGATGGACCTGGGCAGCATCATGCTAAGGGAAACCAGCCAGACTCAGAACGTCAAGGATCCAGTGATCCCCTCCTGTGAGGAAGCTAGACCAAGTAAGGAAAAGAGAGGTGGTGGGGGTCCTGTGAAAACAGAGGGAGAGCAGTGGAGTGGAGGGAGGAGCCGAGCTGGAGGTGGGGAGGAAGAAAGGGGGAGGAACTGCAGAATGAAATTGAGCAAACGATGCTACGTGCGTCTGGGAACACGCCACGTGAAGTCCACACCCATGTGCATCTATAAAGCACCGTTAGAAAACAACAAATAGAAGGAAGATCCGTGGAGTGGAGGATGGGAACGGAGAGGGGGGAGTGGAGAGAAAGGGAAGTGCTGGGGACAGAAATGAAGCAAATTACATCCCATGCACGTATGATTATGTCAAAATGAATCCACTGTCAGTGTAACCGCAGTGCACTGATAAACCAATTGCAACAAGAAGTGGGAAGGGAGGTCCTCTGTGAACGGGGAAGAGCTGGAATATTCCTCTCTGGAAACCACTGTGGCCATGGGGTGGTTGTGAGCACAAAGTCAATCTGACACAGATCTGTGGCGAAACCCAAAGCTGGCCTGTGGTGGAATGGAGTGCAGAAGGTGTGAGCCCGACAAAGGGAGCCTTTTATCACAGAGAGAGGGAGGGAAGGATGTCAGGTGTTGCACCAACGCTTCTGGTGGAAATCCAGTCATCCACAGACTGAGGCCAACCCCTGCCCTGGCGCAGCCCGGATCCGTCTGGCAGGGCCGCCCGGCCTCCCAGCAGCCCGTCTGCTCTGCTCGGTGTCACTCAGAGCCAAGACCCAGTGCCAACTCCCATGTCTCCTGTCCTTTCACACCACATGGAGTCCATCAGCTAGAGACAGCTAACTGCCTGCCCACCCCACTGAAGGTCACCTTGCCACCCAGGGTTCCTCTTCAGTCCCTGCCATCCCCGCAGTCTGCTTTCAGCAAGCGTGGTGGCACCCTTCAAGTGTGGGCAGCTCACACCACTCACTCGGGATGTCCCAGCAGCCTCCCACCTGGGCTTCAGCACAGCCACAGCAGGGGGAGAGCATCACCACCCAGGGCTGAGGCCACTCTGCACTTGGCAAAGCCACACGCTTGTGACAACCAGCACAGGAGTCTGGACTCCTGGGGTCTCTGAGACTTCCTTCCATTGATTCCTTTTATCACATGCAGTGTCCTTCTTGGAGTTTCTGGAACACTCCAGGCATCACCCCACCCCACCAGCCAGGGCAGGACACAGGCCAGGGTGTTATCTAGTCTCTTCCTTCTGCAGCCCTTCTTGGTTCCCAACAGCTAACAAGGGATGGCCTGTTTCCAGGGACCCTGATGGAAACAGCTTCCCTCCACTGTAAATGAGGTGCACGTAGAAGACATGGAATAGTTGTGGACTTCCGGGAGCACAGTGAAGGCCACCGGCTATGAATCCCTGATTTTTAAAATTCCCTTTTAGATACGTGACCTTGCTCATTCACGTAAGAGGAAAAATCAGGAGATGGAATTGAATGCCTTAGGCTTTCTCAGATCCGAGGTTAGCAATGTGTGGCATGACCTTTCAGCACGGACTGTCCCTTTCTGAAGCAGCTGCTCTGAGCCGCTATGGTGCAGTCTGAAAATCTGCAGCCCTGGGATTAAACCGTGACAATCCGGGGAAGTGGCCTGAGTCGGTTTTATTTATGTCTGTTTTGTCATTTCGGGGAGCTGTGCTGATGCTCTGAAAGACTATTTTGACTACAGGAAGCGTGTTCCACAGCAAGGCTCATTGTTTTTAAAGAAACATCTTTATTACTACATAATTTGAAGAGTGATATACAACATCCCTCTATTACACTGGGTAATTGTCTTGGCCAACTTTTTCGCTGCTGTGACTAAAAGACCCAACCAGAACGATTTTAGGGGAGGGCTCAATTGGGGGCTCTCGGTTTCCGAGGTCTCAGTCCATAGATGGCTGGCTCCATTCCTTAAGGCTCTAGGTGAACATCGTGGCAGAAGAGTGTGGCAGAGCGAACCAGCCCACATGATGATCAGGAAGCAGAGACAGAAACTCCACTTGCCAGACACAAATGCACACCCCAAAGCCACGCCCCAGTTCCCATCTCCTCCAGCACACCCATCACTCCAGTCACCACTGCTGATCCCGGTCAGGGGATGAATTCACTGACTGGGCTAAGAGTTTCACAACCCAAGCTCTTCTCCTCGAACCTTCTTGCACTCTCTCAAACAGAGCTTCTGGGGGACACCTCACATCCAAAACATAACAGTGAAATTCTATAAAGCATGCATGGAGTACCACTGTGGTCATGAGAAAGTGGCAAACTGGGGGAGGGTGTGGATGAACCACACCTGGGTGATTATCAACACACCTCAAAGGCCAGAGAAAGGGTTCGCTCTCGGGGCCAGCAATCCTATCTACAGAAAATCATCCCCGGGAAAGACGGACATGCCAGTGTTCATCCAAGGTCAACGTGGCTGAAAGTCATTAGGACACTTTTCTGTAAGTAAAAAGCTGGAGAAAAATACAGACACATCCAAAATCAGTGTTGGAGATGCCCACTGCCCAGGGTCCATCCTCCTCTCCCCTCGTACATGAATAAGGGTCCAGCTCATGGTGGCCGTGTGTGGCCACAACATGGCCTAGAGACCCTGACAGTGAGGAGGGACCTGGCCAGGGGGACGTCCGCAGGACTGATGTGTGACACACCACTGAGGGGTGCTGACCCCCTCTGGTGACCCCTCCTCCACAGACATGTGGGAGCTGCCACTTCAGCTCAGTGGCCGTCTTTTGAGGATGTGATTGTTTGGATGTGGAATGTCCACCAAAGTCTCCTGTTCAGAGATGGGGCTTTGGGGACATGACTGGCTCAGGAGGGCTACCACTGGTGGCTGGACAGACCCCCAGGAGTGGGGACGAGGTCGGAGGATGTTGGTCACTGGGTGCCCACCCTGGAAGGTCACCTTCTTTCTGAGCCCTTCTCTCCCCCCGCCCACCCTGCCCACCAGGCTGCCGGGGAGGCAGCTTTCCTCCACCGCAGCCGTTTGCCACAGTGCTCTGCCTCGCTTCAGGCCTCCTACCAGGGAGCCAGCTGGGCGTGGACTGAGCCTCTGAAACCAGGAGCCAAAATAACTCTCTCCTCCTCTGAGTCGCTCTTGTTGGGTGTGGGTGTCTGGGTCACAGACACGGAAAGCTGAGGAATGTGGCTGCCTGACACTTGCAAAGAGAGGCAGAATGTGTCCTCAGACTTGAGAGGTTTGACCACCTGATGGCTTAAGAGAGCCAACAAATAGGATGAAAGGCTGCCATCTGGGACCACGTGGATGAAACTGGAAGACGTGACAAGGGAAGTGGCTGAACGGAAAGAACCTCGTGTGCTCTCACGATACATGCGTGGAGCCTGGGGAACCAGTGATCTCACAGACGTGGGAGGTGGGATAGCAGCTGGCGGAGGCTGGGGCAAGGCTGGGAGGGTCGGAACAGCAGATGAGAAGAATAAATCCCGGCGTTCTGTGCACGGCAGGGCGACTGGAGTCAGCAACAATTTACTGTACATTTCAAAATAGCTAAAGGGAGGATTTTGTATGTTCTCACCACAAAGCGAATGAGAACTGTTTGAAGTCATGGATATGCTAATTAGCCTGACTGGATCATTTCTCAATGCAAACATGTATCAAAACATCACATTGTGCCCCATACGTATGTACAATTATGTGTCAACCAAACTCAAAACTTAAAAAAAATGAATAGAAAGCTAATCCTAAACTTCCCACATCCACAAGGAATATGAGAGTGCCTAGACCTTCATGAATTTAAGTCATTGAACTCAGTCTTGGCTCAGGCAACAGATAATTAAGTGTGCTTACTGATATATTAATCTGAGCACTACCCAGACATTAGAAAATAATATTAAATGCCACTCACAATAGGACTGCCTTTAAAAAGTCACCCAAGGTGATGAGATGTGATGTGTACCTCAAACAGGTACTCCAAGGTGACCAGGTAAATTTTCAAACAATCATTGATGTTATTTTTAACTTTGCTTCATCATTTAATCTTGTGCCCAAATACTGGGCACACAATTTGCCAGCAACACAGAATTTCAACAATTCAAGCTTGCAGCTGCTCATGTGTAAATTTGCAGGGGTCTCCAAGCAAAGCATGGTTATTTACAGGTGGACAGGGAGTGGCTTCTCAGGGTTTGGAACAACCTACCTGGATGATGTGCCTGGCCCTTGGGCATCTTTCCAAGCACACACTGGCATGCACTTGCATGGTCTGAATGAAAACACCTGAGCCTCAGGAGACAGAACCACACATCTACCTGCAGGAAGCATCTCTAGAGAACATGCTTGGCAGGGAACAAGCAAATCAAGTAACTTGGTACCTTTTGAGAATTTCCACACGATGGTGGGGACAGGATAACCCTCAGCCGAGCAGTTGAGGATGACGGCCTTGCCGTAGATCCCGTCCTGGTCCCGGGGCTGCACCACAAACTTGGGAGGAACTGCAAAGAGAAACATCGCCAGTCATTCAGACACGGCTGAGCAAAGGCGTAATTTCACAACACTGAACGATTTCTGTGGACATTCAAATACAAAGAATGCTTCGGGTAGATGGGAAACCAGAATGCTATGACCAGTGAGAGCAGGGCAGTGGTGCTGGCCATGTCCCCTGCATGTCAGGGAGCTTCTGCAGAGGGACCTTTTTGTTGTTCTCGGTTTGCTTTTATACAGGGGAAAACTGGCCCTGGCTGTGGGAGTAGCAGGTCAAGGAGCCTGGCATTCTAGTTTTGCTCTGTGATTAGCAGATCTTCAGGAGTGCAGCCCATGGAAAATAGAACCCCAGCCGCCATCTAACGAGGCGGAACATGGGTTTGCTCCTTGAGGAGTGGCTGTCGAGGCTAAGGCCCCCTTTGGGTATGGGAACATCTGGGGTCTGCTTTTCCTCTAACAGAAGCCCCAGGGGAATTAGTGGGTACCAGCTGCAGGCACAGGGGGCGCAGCACAGGATTGAACTCCCCCCAGAACCACAGGAGGGCACGTCAGCCCTTGTTCCCATGTCAGCACTGTTCAGGACCACGCAGGGCTGTGGAGGCCAGCTGAAGTCCGAGGCCATGAAAACCTCATTGTGTCCTTATGAAAAATGGAGGATTAGCTAACTATTTGGTGAATTGTGGGAGGTGCTGGAAAGATCCATCCCTAGCTAAAGTACACACGTGTGCTTCTCTTACAGCATACCTACCAAGGGCCAGAAAATGCCTTTGAGATAAACTATTATGCTTTTAAGGGTTTTTGAGTCTTTTCTTAAAGAGAAGGCACAAAGTCTTCTAGGAAAAGTGGGATATGCCAGTTCCCAGGTCTGGAAGTCTCCCAGCAGATGCAGGGCTCATCATGGGTGGCCCTCAACCGGCAGGCAGGATGGGGTGAGAGGAGATGGTTACATCGCTGGGTGTTGGGCACTTGACAGGTGAGCGTTCTCCCCTCCTTTCCACATCTCTGCTAAGGTTGACTTATTGGCTTTGCAGTGTCCGAATTCTCCATCTTGAGGCAGAAACAAGGGCCTCTCGGCTGCCAACAGATGGGAGCTCCAGCTGCCGTTCGTCATGGACTCGGGAGAGGGTCAGGATCTAAGTCAGCAGGGCTCAGAAGCACGTCAGAGTGACGTGAGCCACAGTGAAGGCCAGTTTGGCCAGAAAATAACCAAGGAGGGATTTATATCAAGACACAACCAACTCACGGCTATGTTTTGGGAGAGAGAGAAAAAAATGCTTATGATTTTCTAGCACAGCTTTTTGAAGACAGCGTTGCACATGGATGGTCACAGAAGGCCATGTAGCGGGCACACAGCCCACAGATGAACACCTCAGCTGCTCTCCACTTCTGCCACCTCTTGTTGGATGGCCATGTGCAAGTTATAAAATGTCTCTTGGCCTCGATTCCCTTACATGCAAATTAGGAATGGTGACAGAGCCATTTCATGGGATTGTTATGAGGATCAAATGCGTTAAGATAAGGGAGTTATTAGAACAGGCGAGGTAGATGCAAGGTGTGGCCGAAATGTTGGTTGATTTATTCAAGGCAGGTATGTTCAGCTTGACACATCCTTAATGAACGAAGCTCCCAAGTTGCAAATTAAATAAGTAATTTACATTGTCAATAGGTCTTTGGCATATGACTTAACTAGTGAGCAATTCTGCTTCATGTAGATGATAGTCTGAGAAAAATACATTTAATAAAATGTAAATATATCTACAATAAGATAAGAGGAGGTGACTACCTCATTGCAAAGAAATTGTTTCTAGGAAAGAGACGAGAGATTGTACAGAGCAAAATTTTCTAATTAAAATAGTCCACCAACCTCAAGGGTCAATGACAAATTTCATCCCGCTGACATGGACAGGATAATTATAATCAGTCCATGATGACCCCTCCCTCCATTTGGCTCTCATCCATACTAAAGTTATTGAAAAACTCATCAAAGAGGTCTCTGTGGGCAACAGTCATTAAGATACTAAAACCATAAAGAAATACAGATGAAAATGGTCACTAAATTGGTAGAATATTTCTACCGGAAACCTCTCCAGTAGGAGTAGTCGGGGTTCTCTGAGGACCCCTTTGCTCTCAGACGGAAATGCTCTTCGAATGCCCACGTGCATCCATGTTCATGTGAAAGCCTAATGAAGGAGGAAGTGGGCTTCTGAATGTTCACGGCCCGGAGAATAATCCACAGCGCAGTTATCACTCACCTACCACGCCTCCTGAGGTCACCTTGAGGGAAGTGAACTGCCTGAACAAGCCACATCCTGGCCCTCTCCGGAAAAGAAAAGAGGGGGCTCCAGGTGATGTGCACTGCCTCCCCAAGTTGACAGAAGACTCTCAGAACCCATGTGGTGTCTCATCCTGAACCAGCAGTTATGCCGATTCCTTTCATGAAAACGAACTTGTGAATTACAAGACTTCTGAGCCTGGAGTCACCAGGTCCTCACACTGAGCCAACCTGAGACCAGACCCACTCAGGTCACACACCTGTAAGGATGCTCATGAGTTCTGCCTAGCAGGAGTCATGCAGGTGGATCCCTGGTAGAAGCTGGGTTAGGTTTTTGAATGTGCTTTCTTTGCCCACCCAGTGCCTAATGTGAATATGGAGGACACACAGTCCCTCGGGGGTTTCATCTCTTTGAAACAGCAGCATCACCAGAGAAGATGGAAACTCCGAGAAGTGTAAGAATCCCTGAGGCCCTGTGGTTTGCATCACAGGAGGAAGCATAATTATGGAACAGGCAGACCTGCTCCTCTCAGAAGTATAGACAGACCTGTGCTGTGAATTGTGCTCTCTGTGAGCACCCAGAGCCTAGCACAAGGGTATCAGGAAAGCTTGCCAACTGCTGATTGGTTACTGTATCCAGGGTCCAAGAATCCAGGGCCCGAACATCCAGGGCCCGGGCCCTGGCACTTCCTCGTCCTTTATATGGTATGACCATGAGCTTGGCACAAGGAAGTCACAAGAGCCTAACAGATGGTGATTGGCTACCGTATGCTATATAAGCTTTGTAATTCTGTAATAAAATTTGAGTCTGTCTCCGAACCGGCTTCCGGCATATGACGTCTGCGCCGTGCACCCATCCTCCTTCTCCAAGCAGGACGTTCCCGTTCAACAGAGAAGAAGGGTGTTTAATATGGAATTCATGGTATGCCCCTGCAAGCTGTAAGCACTAGGATTGGCTCCCGCTTTCAGAGATCATGGAGTCTCAGATATTTTTCAAATAAATAATAGGTTATGAAAAGTAGTGGAAATCTTTGTTAAAGAACTATTTCCTGAACCAGAAGCTTTTTCTGGAGCTCCCCAGAGAGTCCCTTGGTAATAGACGTGAGCATTTGTAAGTGCTTCACATCCAAAAGTCATTTCCTTTGGCCCCTCCCAGCATTCGCCTCGGAACAACTCCTGTTCCATGACTTATTATAGAGAGGATCCCCACCATCACCCTCCTGCTTCTCAAGTTTGCATCTCCAACCCTCTTCACATGTCACTAGCACACCTGGGCTAGTCCACCCACCCTTATCACAGTGAGCGTCTTATCTCTTCTTGATGTGTAGACCACCGTCTCCCCCAGGTCCCCAGATATTTCACAGGTACCTCAAACTCAGGCCTCCAATATGGCTCTGCTCCTGTTACCACTATCCATCAAGTCCCCTAAGAAAGTGAACTGAGCATCATCTTTCCAACGTCCCTCTTTCACCGTCTTGTGTCAGGTACCGACAATTCTTTCTTGAAAATGCACTGCACACACTCAGATTCCCTGCATCTCCACGTCCACACTCTCATGGCAGCAGACAGCCTGGGTGTGTGGTGAAGTAGCACCCGCTGTCCACTGGCGTCAGCACCCTGGGCTGGACAGCTCCATGCACTTGGCAGGATCCTGCAAGCAGGCAGGCAGGCAGGAGTGTCTCTCTCCACTCCCTTAGTTCTTCTCTAAAGACATGAACATTTACTCAACTTCAGAAGTAAAGTCCAGGAAAGTGGGAATCCATTGTTGATCACTGGGGACCAGGGTCAGGGTAGAGACCCTCTGCCTCTCCATCCTGCGGTCCAGTAAAGCGCCCAGGCTGGTCCACAGACCACATCTTGAGAATCACTGCCCTGGTGATTCCTCTGATGATTCCCAGCAGGAACGAGCCCCAATTTCCCACAGTAGTGATTAGCTCATTAACGAAGCTTACTGCATCTTCCTCCTTTTCTGAACTCATTGCTTCCCATTCTCTTACTTGGGGACCCATGATTATGTCCTGAATAAGTGATCTGCAGCCAGTTCTGCACCTCACACTCTGCTCTCAGGAGAGCTAAAGTGAGGACAAGGCCAGTATTGTCTGCTTCCTGACCTCAGCCTCCCAACTGTCCAGCTGCCAGACTGCTAAGCCTGAGTCCACACTCCACACACAGGCCCAGAGGACCCTGCTAAGGCGTAAGCAGAATGACAAGATCTCCCTGTTTAAAGCCACCGCATGTCCCTTGCCGCACATCCCCAAGAGCAACGATGTTCCTTCCTGCCTTGGGTTTCTCCTAATCCATCACAATCACCTGCACATGTCCCAGCACACCTGTGTAAATTGATAAATATTCTAAAATGCTAAAACCCTGCTGTTTCTAAAGTTTCAAAGGAGTCCTCTGAGGAAGAGTGATCCTGATGTTACTTAAGATGAGGGTTGTTTAAAATAGAGCGACCTTTAGCCTGACCTGGTCAGCATGCTGGGGGAGTTTTTATTGTTTTCAGGGGACTAATTTTATGCTTATAATAGGACAGGTGTTTTTCTAAGCTGATTAGTTACCTGTTTCATGTTTGGAATTCATGGCTTCCAAGTTATACACCTCTGAAATATGGATGCAGGCTTCCCAGATGTAAACAGGGACAGGGATTCGGATCTACTGAGGGCAGAACAATTGGAAGTGAGCTGGTGTGTGTGGAGGAAGTGCATGGGACAGTGTTGTCATTCTCCCCTGAGGGTACTCAGCCAGGACAGCGACTGGTGAGTCTAGGTAAGATTTCACTTGACACCGGACACTAGAACCCAGTGGTCTCCCATCACTCTGAGTCGATGACCAGCCCCACCTGTCTCTCTGCCTTCCCCTGCCCCCTCTTACTGAGCAGGGCACACAGGGCCTCTTGCTGCATTATGAACACACTAAACTCACTCCTGACTCAGGGTGTCTCTTGATGGTCCCTTGCTGGTCCCTCTGCCTGGAACTCACTCCCTATGGATCCCTGGATGCACTCCTGCACCTTTGGTCAAGTCTCTACTCAAAAATCTTCTCAGAGAAGTGACGCTGTCCATGGTATCTACAGTACCATTTCAGTCCCTAACCCTCTCGGTCATCTCACCAGGGGTGGTTTTCCTAGACGCTGTGGACATGGGCAAGGTTGGTTAGTTTGTGCTTTATCTCTTTCCTCCATTAGAAGCTCGGCTCATGGGCCAGGGCCTTGGATGCTCTGTTTTGATCACCATGGTTTCCCTACCTTGCAGAACAGTATCTATTGTAAAATAACTGTATGGTAAATATTTGCAGAATGAATGAAGTAAAGTGATGGCATGAGTATGACATCAGGAATTGGGCCAATAAATATGTAATAAGACAGTGGCCTCATATAAGTTTTATGTCTTAATTTTTCCTGTCAACTGAGGGTTGACTACAGCCTTTTAGACTATGTGTTTGTTTGCTTGTGTGAGGGCTCACCACTAAGGCCCAGAAAGGTCCAGAAACCTCAGGCCTGACATTGGATGCAGAGCATGTGAGAACATCAGTTCCGGAATCACAGCCAGCAGGCGCATGTCTGCAGCCTCCTGTCCTTGGTGCAGAGCCAAGAGGAGAAGAGCCCAGGGGCACTAATGCCAAGATCGCCCAGCTGGATGACATCACTGAGATCATTGGTCCACTGTTATTGCAAGCCTCAGGACCCATACGTAAGAGCTAAAGTGATTTTACTTTTTATTTGTTATTTTTCCCTTATGATGACAGCTAATTTATTTTAAATTCAATATTTATAAATCTTCCAGATGATCCAGTCTATTACAAATGTGCTGAACTCCACAGTGACCCAAGATTGGAAGACCAAAGCAAGGACTAGCTGGTCTGAGGCCTGAGGTCCACTTCCAGCACAGCCATCCAGCCACAGCTCAGTTCCACATCTTAGTCAGCCTCCACCTTCGACTGTGGCTCATCCCAACTCCTGGACGTGCTTCAAAAGCACTGTGTGCCAAGGCCCGTGCTTGTCCTGTGCCTCACACTCGAGTTCCTCCACCGCCGAGCCATGCACTGTGCCCTCTGTCAAGTTCCCACGCCAGGCAGATGCAAGTGGAAGAAGGACGAGGTGGAGGGAGGAGCGAGGAGAGGAGTTGCCCCCACCAAGCACCCACTTTGTACAAAGCACCATGAGAACTACAGGAATTACACTGTCTAACATGAGACCACCCCTTAGGTGTCGAGATGGGTATGAGGAGATGATGAGGGGCGTAACACAAGGTCACCCAGCTAAAATGTGTGCAAATCTTGGTAAGGATGGAGGTAGGAGGGAGGGAGGGAGGAAGGAAGGAAGCAGTGATGACATGTACAGGGGTGTGATAACTGCTTCCAGGCCAGTCTCCCCCGACTCAAGGTGCCTGGTCCTGAGGTCTTTGTGGTTCCCCATCAGTCCCACAGCAAGCAAGTACTAGTTCATGGCAAGGAGTGGAGGAGCCACCTCTGACGCCTCTGTGCCTTGCTGGTGCTCTTCGACCTCGGCAAAGAGGCCTGAGGGCTTCTGTCCTCCCTTTCCTTGGTCACTACACGCCACACGAGGAGCCATCGGAGGGCTCTGCTGCCAGCCTGGCGCTGCGGCCTTGACGACTCTTAGCTAATTAAACTCTCACTACTCCTATTTTACACACAAGAAAACTGGGCTTTGGGGAAATAAATCAAGTTCCCAAGGTGGCACGGGACACGAACCAGCAGCAGCTGGACCTGCTCCTCCTGCTGGGAGTCCCCCCTGCAGGCGCCCTTCTCTCCTGAAGCCTGCTGCAGGCAGGGCTGGGGGCCCACTCCCCTCCCCAGGCGACGGCCAACACTGTTGTCTCCTTTACCAGAGTTCACTGTGCCTTGTGATGAACCCCTGTCACTCTGGGACTCCTGGCCACCCTCATTGTGACAAGCCATTTCAAGGCCTCCCAAATTCTCCTCCTGTTTCCACTTCCCCCAAGCTGCATCTCAGCCCCCCAACTTTAAAGCATCCAAGGGAGAGACATTCCTTAATTCCAGTTAAAGATGAAAATAAAACCCCGTGGAGCTATGTGCTAAATTTCTGTTACTTCATGTGGATGGTGTTCCTTCAACTATATCTCTGTATTTTTTCATGAATGAAATGACAGTTTGTTTTGAAGGTAACGGCCCAGTTCACAGTCTGCAGGGTGCATGCTCTCCTTCGGAAACAGCAATGATAAACATTAAGAGCCTTACTTTCACCTAACAATTCTACTTGATCTTCTTCAGTCTACGTCTGCTAAAGTAGTGATAAAATCAACAACCTGCCCGTTCACATTAAAGGTCAAAATTCTGCCAGCAGCTGCCCGGGCTGCAGCGATGGTTGTAAAGGGAGAAGCCACCTGCAACAGGAGCTGACCTTAGGGACAAAAGCTCCCTGTCCCAGTTATTGTGAACCAAGGGCAAAGGATATGGGTGACCAGGATGACATCCATGGTCTGAAACAACCCCTCCCCTGCCACCGAATGCCGAGCACAGTCTTGGCCTAGCAGCTCAGGCAGGGTATAGCATCAAATGCATCTGTTGGTCAATTGATCATCAAATGCATAAAAAATCTTGCAAACTGGTCCCCTCCTGTCATTCTTGCAGTTACAGCCTCAGCTGCAGCCCTCACTCCTCTTCATGTGGACCTGGAAAGCCCCCACTCTGGCCCTCTGCCCCTGGGTCTCACTTTATTTCAATGTATGACTCATCCTGCTGTGGACCATGGTTTTTCTGTTTAAAATCCCCTAATAGATTCCCATGACCATTGTCTTCTTTCTTAGAACACAGACCTTTGTCGTGTGAAGCAGAGTTAGTTCTGCATGGTCATCCTTCTGCATGGAAGCACACCCTTGCATGCACAGGTGAATCAGTGTCTTCTCCTCTCTCCAGTCTACTCGCCTGCAAGAGACCTTCTTCTGAAATGCTTCGTCTCCTCCCAGTCTTCTCTTCCAGTTACTTTATTGCCTAACTCTTCAACATGCCCCCTTCCCCACCTCCAGGATCCCACTTCATAAGTTCCTAGCCTAAGTAAGGTGACTCTCCCTCCTTCTTTGTCAGGGCCTGCAACTTCTCCTACCGCTGTGTGATCTGTCACCTGTCTTTCACTCTGGACGGGGAGCACTTGATGGGAGGAAATGTACTTTCATCATCCCGGTGATTGTCCCAGGGCCTGGCAGTGAGCAGGATGTGCTCAGTACATTCTGGCTAAGTGATGAAATAAAGGAGATATAGAGGAATAAAGAACAGGGAGATGTAGTAATTTGAGAGCACAAGAGAATGTATTTCTAACTTCCAATTGATGTTTTGAAGAGGTACAGCTCAGCTTTTCTTTTTCTTTTTTTCTCTTAGCAAGTAAAACAAGAAAATCACTGGGAAGTTTTGAGAAAACAAAATAAAGATTATTACAGATAAAGACTTTAAAAGAGAGAATGCTACTCTGGAGAGTCAGGAGTGCAGAGCCTACTTAGCCAGTTCCTTCATTTTAATCCTACCTTACTCACTGAAATGAAAAGGAGGCCCAGAGAAAGTTGCTTTGACCTCACTGACAGGTTGTTCAAAGGTGAAATAAGAATGATACTTTGGTGGATGCAAGCTCCTGTTGTACACGTCAGTTCAACTTCAGTCAGAAGCTTAACTCCCTTGTATTTGTTCTTTCTCTAAAAAGAACTTAGTTATTTTAGGTCCTTTTACTTTCTGCATAAGTTTTAGAAGTTTTTGGAATCCCTGTAATGAAGATTGCTGGGCTTCTGATCAGGGTTTTTCCATTTCTTAGCAATATTTTGAGTTTTTAGTGTATTTTATGCTAAATTTATCTGTGAATACTTGATGTTTGGAAGAGTGTATTTTCATCTGCCCATTCTTTTCGCTAGTATGTGGAAACACAACTGACTGTGGTGTGTTCACTGGCCTGTGGACTTGCTTCAGTTGCTCATTGTTATGTAATTCACATATGGTAGGCTCCTTAAGGTTTTCTCTCTCTTCACACATATCATCACATGCAGGTCACTTTTCTACCTTCTTTTGCAAATGTTATACCTTACATTTATTTTTCTTGCCTAAGTGCAAAGGGTACGACCTCTAGAATAACACTGAGTAGAAGTGTGAAGGCAAATACACCTTATTCCTGTCTTATTCCCAATCACAGGGCCAAGGAGTGTTCAGTGCTGTTTGTCACGGTGCCTTCCAGTATCTGGTGGCTATTCCCTGCTACTACTCGTTTGTGAGAGGTTTTGAAAATTGGGAAGAGATGTTGAACAATGAATTATTCCTTTCATTTATTCTATTCACTTGTGTGGGTTTTCTACTTTACTTTGTTAAAATGGTGAATTCTACTGATTTTTAAATGTTAAATGAATAATGTTTCATTCCTGTGAAAAAGCCCACCTTCCCCTGATTTGTTATTCATTCTGCTTACTGATGATTCAATATACTAATATTGTGTTATATATTTTTGCATTTGTATTCATGAGAAATAACAGTTAACATTTTTCTCTGTGCAATATCTTTATCAACTTAATATGTTAGAACATACTATATCATACACCTACTAGGGAACTGTTTCCTTCTCCTTTATTTTAGCTAAGAGAGTTTTTGAAGTATGCTATTATCTTTCTCCTAAATGTTTATTATAATTTACAAATGAAGATTCTGGGCCTATAATTGTTTTAGAGATATTTTTGATAGAAAGCTCAGTTCCTATGATAGATATATGGTAATTCATATTTCCCTTTTACCTTGTGTCCATTTTGATCATTTGTTTCTTTCAAATCATTAAACATTTGATCTAACTTATCAAATATTGTGACATAAAGTTGTCAATAACACACACACACACACACACACACACACACACACACACACCTGCAGTGCTGGGAATTGATCCCTGGGACTTATCTATAATAGTTTTTTGTTATCATTGTAACTAATGTCTTTAGGGGTCATAGTGGTATTTGTATACATATTTGTTTCCTTTGCTATAATAAGTCACAAGAAACTTGTAGCTTTAAACATCACAAATTGTTCTCATTGTTCAGTTCAAAATGTGTATTCTGCAATTGTTGGGTAAAATATTCTATCACTATCAATTATATTATGTTGTTTGATATTGTTACTCAAGCTGCCATTCATACTGATTTTCTACTTCTTCCAATTACTGAGAAAGGCATGTTGGACTTTCTACTTATCACTGACTACTTTTCTTTGTCCCTTCAGTTCCATTAGAGTTCTCATCACACACTTTGAATTTCCATGTAACAGATTTTGATGCTGTTAGTTTGTATCTGGAATGTCCCCAAAGGTTTTGTGTGTTGAAGGCTTGTTCCCAGCTGGTGGCACTATTGGGAGATGTTGGAGATTTTAGAGAGTGGGACCTAATGTGGGCCATCGGGTTATGCCTGAAAGTGCGCCTCTTGTCCCTGGACCCTTCCTCCCCTTTTTTGCTTCCTGGCAAACAGGAAGTGGGCTACTGTTCTCTGCCACACTCTTCCACCATAATGTACTGTCTCATCACAGGTTCAGATACAATGGAGCCAGGAACCATGTACTGAGAACTTTGAATCCATAAGCCAAAAGAAATGTCTCCTCCTTTAAACTTTTTCTCTGGTATTTTGTCAAAGCCATGGAAAGCTAACATAGAAAATTCGTACCAAGAAGCAGGGTATTTGCTGTGATTACACCTAATTATGTGGTTCATAAAGCTTTGGCAGTGGTTTGCAGAGGGAATTTTGGAAAGGCTTAGAGACATGGGCTACAAAACCTCTAGAATGTTAGAAGGGAACCTCAGTGAACAATTCTGGAATGACTTCAGAAGACCATAATTCTTAAAGAAATGCAGACAATAAAGGCTGTGCTCATGAAGTTTCAGACAGAAATGAGGACTGTGTTGGAAACTGAAATAGAGGCCAGTTTTTCTTGCATTGAAGCAAATAACTTGTCTACATTTTGTCCATTCCCTGGTCTTTGTGAGAGGTTGAGTTTAAAGATGATGAATTAATTAACTAGTAGAGGAAATGAATTTAGGGAGTGGCATGGGTATTACTGACTGCTTTTAGTCATATTTACTATGAGAATTGAGAACAAAGTGCAGAGCAGAAAAATTTGAAAAATTTGCATCCTGGTCAGAATATATATATACATACACACACACACACACACACACACACACACACACATATATATACAGAACACACACACACTAACACACACACATGTGTGTGTGTTAAGGTAAGATATGGACAAGGGTAGCGCTGCTAAGGAAATTAATGCCATTAAAAATAAGTCAACTACTTTTCACCAGAAAAAAATATTAAAGATGCCTTGAAGGCATCTCAGTATATGTCTAGACCCCACCCATCACAGACTCAAGGGTATAAATCTTCTTTGAAAAGCTTTGCTTTGAGAGCACCAGGGCACCCTGCTCACACAGGGCCACCTAAGGAACTGGTTCCCCCAGAATTCACTTCCCTCTGTCCAGGCACTCAGAGGCCAATGCAGTAATGGTCCCAAAAGATCTGGTTACTACTCCAGTCAGAAGCAGACCTTGATGTTGTCCACATGAGGTGGTTTTGCAGGAATAAAGGATTCAAGAGTCATGAAATCATGGTGGCTTCCACCAAGATTTCTAAAGAATGTCTGGTAGGCCAGTCACCATGTGACAGGGTCAGAATTTCTGAAGGCAGCCCCTGAGAGCATGATGCATGAAGCTATGAGAGCAAAATCAAACTGAAATGGAGACCCCAATTAATTAGAGATGCCTGGAACATGGAATGTCTGCCAAAAAAAAGCCACAGGTAATGAGCACAGTCAGCCCAAGAGAGAGCCACATAGGCTAAAACTGGCACGGCCAGAGGGGCGAGGCTTCTCAAGACTTTTGGAGTCCACATCTAACCATTATATGCCCCTGATGCAGGAATGAAGCTATATTATCTAATGTTTGCCCTCCTGGGTTTGGGTCTTGTCCTTTTCCTATCCCTCCTTTCTATGACCTATCCTTAGTTTTGGGATGGGAATGCTTGCCCTGTACCTGTCTCACCACTCTATGTTGAAAGCATGTAATCCGGATTTGATTTTTCAGGAATTAACAGCTAAGAGTTTGCTTTGAATCTCAGAGGAGACTTTGGACTTGGACTTTGAGCAATGTTGGAACTGTTAAGATTTTGGGACTCTTTGAGATGGAATAAATGCATCTGTTACAGGTATGAGACTTTGGGGGTCAGGGGTGGACAGGTACAGTTTGGGGCTGGAATGTCTCCTAAAGGCTCATGTGTTGCAAGCTTGGCCCTCGGCTGATGGTGCTACTGGGAGGTGGTGGGAACTTTAGAGGTGGGCCTAGTTGGAAGATGTGGGTCACCGAGGGCATGCTTTTGAAAGTTATGTTTTGTCTCTGGGCATTTTCCTCCTCTCTCTCTTTCTTCTTCCTGGCCATGTGAGGTAAGCAGCTTGGCTCCTCCATTCCCTTCCACCATGATTCTCTCTGCCACCACAGAACCAGAAAAAAGTGGAGACAGCCAACCATGGACTGAAACCTCATGAACTGTGAGCCAAAATAAATCTCTATTCCTTTAAATCATTCTCCAGTATTTTGTCACAGTGACCAAACATTAACACAGATGTCTTCTCAAAAGATTAGGGTTACCTTATTTATTCATGTTAATATTCCCTGTCCCTAGTGGATTTTGTCTAATAGTGACACAGCTCATCAAGATTTTTATGATTGCAATTTTATGTCATTTTATTTTTATGCCATTATATTTAAACCATGTTTGCATTAGGCAGCAAGCATGTGCATCTTAACTTTTTGAATCACCCTGTGAATTTCTTTCAGTTTGTGCAGTTAGCTGACTTGCACTTAAATAGTAATACAATTTTAACATCTCTACCTTTCTGCTCGTTGTTCATATCCTCTTTGTTACTCTTCGTCTCTTTTCAAAACTACCTTCTTTCCTGGTTAGTTGTATATGTTTTATCTCTTCTGTTGAAATAAAAACTGAACCTCTTTGTTTCATTTTTGGTTTGATTTCTCTGGAGTTTACATTCTACCTGTTTAACTATCAATGTCTATGTTCAAATAACACCGTTTCACTTCATGTAAAATCTAAAAGAAATCTTATAATAGTAAAACTCCATATTCTTCTTCTGACACATTGTGCCACTGATGCTGCTGATGTTGTATGTTTTATTTTTGCATGTTATGAATGATGACATTGTTGTTATCATGATAAATTGTTACCTTGAGAAATTGTTTTTATTGTTTACACTTGTATTTTTTTCTTTTTTTGCAGTGCTAGGGATTGAACCCAAGGCCATATGCATATCAGGCAAGTGCTCCACCACTGAACTACAGACTCAGCCCCTTTTATTTTTGAGTTTCACTAAATTGCTGAGGGTCTTGTTAAGTTGCCCAAGCTGGCCCTAAACTCGTGATCCTCCTGCCTCAGCCTCCCAAATCACTGGGATTATAGCTGTGAGCCACAATGCCCAGCTCCCTAAATGTCTTTAAAAAATTAAAATGCAAATAAAGGGTCTTTAATATTCAGCAACAAGTTTGTCATACCCAGGGGTCTTCCTTTCTCATGTAGATCAAAGTTTCCATCTGAAATCATTTTCTTTTGACAAAAATTCTTTAATATGTATTATAGGTAAAACTTGTTAGCAATTAATTATCTCCACTTTGGTCTGTCTCCATTGTATCCTCATTTCTGAAGTGTGTATGAATATATTTGCTGGCTGTAAAGCCTTCGTTAGCACGCTTGCTGCCCCTGCCCTGTCAGGACAGTAATGATGCTGCTGCGCTGGCCCCTGGCTTGCATTTTTGCTGACAAGTTACCTCGAGTTTTCTCAATCCACTCCCCTGAACATGATGAGTCTGATTTCTCTGAGTGCTTTTTTAATATTTTCTCTTTATCATTTGTCTTGGACAATTTGATCATGATACGCCATGGCCTTGCTTTCTCTGTGCTGGTTCTTCCTGGGTTTGTGGAGCTTTGTGATGTGCAGATTTATGTTCTCATCACTTTGGAACCTTCTCCTTCACCAGGGCTCAGATGTGCTTTCCCTGCCCTCCTCTTAACCTCCAATTTCATATGTACACACACACACACACACACACACACACACACACACTGTAAAGGAGCCCTGTGTAGACTTCTGGAGGACCTCCTCGGCAGCTCCCCAATCTCCAGGTCCCTGCCTGGTGACATCCCGTCTTCTCAGGAACTCTCTCTCTATGTATGTATATGATCCTGCCCCACGTTCACCAAGACGCTGCACAACATCCTTCAGTCCTCTATGTCTTTGTGCAGAAATTTAGATAGCTTCTTTTCCCTCTTTTCAAATTCAGGAATCTCTTGTTCTGCAGCATTCAATCTCCCAGTAAATATCCCCTAGAGTTTCAGATATCACAATTTTCAGATCTTGAATTAAAAGATACTTCACCTTTCTCTCCTTGCATTTCCTATTTTTTCACTCACGGAATCCTGGAGAATGTGTCTGCTGGCTGCTGTCAGACCTTGCCTGCTGATCTCAGCATCTGCTGCATCCATTAGGATGCTTGCTCCACTTGCTTCCTGCCGTGGTTCACATTTTCTTGCTTTCCTCACAGATTCAATCATATTTTATTACATTCAGGTCTTTTGTGGATTTTTATTATTAAATATTGTTCTTACTGCAGTTTTCTGAAGAAGAAGTTCCATCCTGTCAAGCATCTCTCTCGGTTTTGTAGGACTGGCCTAGGGTCGCCCTGATCCCAGAGGTGAGATAGACTCTCTTAGTGTGTGGCCTTTCTGAGATTTCAATTGAGTTCCACTTCTGTTCTCTGTTGTGACTAGTTGGAATCAAAACTCCAACATTCCCAAACACTGCGTAACCTCTGCTGGATTTCAGGGATCCCACCCCGTTCGTGTGAAACATGGTGCTCAGTTACTACCATTAAGGAGCCCTGCGTGGACTTCTGGAGACTTTTTCTTCAGCTCCAGGACCCTGCCTTGTGACGTCCAGTCTTCTCAGGAACTCTAAATTTCTACGTGTTTTCCCTACCCAGTAAGACCCCTGGTATCTCTCTGGGCTCTGCATCCCTTGGCCACATTTTGGAAAACCACCCAAGCAACCTCCAGGGGCCCGGCTTCCTTCCCCAGGGATCACAGCCTGGGCTACCTGTTGTGCTGCCAGAACACAGTTCTTCATATACTTTGTCCAATTTTATAGTTGTTCAGGACAGAAGGATAAATCCATTACCTGTTACCTATGTTGTTCCATGAGAACAACTTCATATTTATTTCCCCACCCATTGGAAGCATGATTTGCCTTCTGTAATTTCCAATCATTTCCATTGCTCCACCTGGTGGAGACCGCAGGTGGTCACTGTGCTCCTTTTGGCATCCTCCCCTGGCGCACAGACTCCATTCCAGTCCACTGACCCAGGCCTTGGATCCTGCAGTACCCTCCCTTGGGCCTACCACTGAACTGACCCCTCTACTGGCTTTCTCCTCTAAGCGTCTAAGCTGCTGTTAAATATCCAGTCTGAAACATGCAACTTCCCGCTCCCACATCCACTTCCAACTTCCCCATTTTTACGCCTTCTATCATAGCAAAATTCCTGAGCGTGTAAAAACATCTGCATTCTTTGCACTCCTACATATTCATGCCTCTGCTTTCTCGAGCTCCTCTCCTTGGGTGCTCCCTGCAGGCATGCTGCCCTTGAAGGTCACAAACTGTATTCCTTTTCCCAAACCAATGATCATTCTCGGTTTTCCTATTTTTCTACTTTCTGCAGGATCGGATACTCCTCCATATCCTTCTTTCTTGATGTATTTCCTGGGTGACTTCCAGGGCCCCACAGTACCCAGGAGGTCCTCTTTGCCTTTTCTGTTTCTTGCTGATTCCTTCAGCCCTCATCTGGAGCTCTGAATCCTGGTGCTGGCTGGGCCTGGTCCCTCCTGCTTCTCCCCATGTCAGAGCTGCTCTGCCCTATGCCCTGTGGTTTCCCTGCTTCCGCTCCCTGGCTGTGAGGTGGACTGGGCTCCACTGTGGACCCACATTCACTCTGCAGCACACTTCCTGTGTGTCACCTCCAAACCCCTGGACTCAATGCTTCTCCCACTGCTTCCGTCCCTGCCTTCACCCCGGGGCTCTCAGCTGGCCTGAGCTGCTGGAATAGCCTCTTAACTGCTCTTCCTGCCTCTGGCCCAGGCCATTCTTCACACAGCTACTGATGTGATAATTAAAAAGATAAATCAGGCTCTGTCACACTAGGGTTAGAGTCACCAATGGCCTCTCTGTATGTGGAGGGGAAAAGGGACTTCCAAAATAACTGCCTATTCAAATTGGGACAGAATCAACTGGGGATTTTACACATTATTGCTACCTGGTCCCCACTTCCAAAGATGGTTGTTTAATTAGCAAGGGCTGCAGCTTGGAAATCAGGCCTTCGTTAGCGCTCCCCATGCAATCCCAACCTGTGGCAGAGTTGAGGACCCCTGACGGGTCTGTCATCCCTAAAGGAAAGGGGACAGTAAGCACCAAGTCCCTGAATGCCCCTCTCCTGCTCTAAACACCTCGCCAGGTCTAGGGAGCTGACAGCAAACCTGGGCCGGAACATCCAGTTGCACAGCAAAGGGTGCCGGCTGTCCCTTACACACGGTGGGAGCCAGGCAAGGCAGGCTGGTGCTGTGTGCAAAGCTACTTTCTTGCTTGCACACCAGGATAGTTGCTCCTTGGACGCTGCTCACACTGGCCAACTAAGCAGCTAGAGCTGAGGATGTCGCTGTTTCTGCAGCCTGAAGTGTAAAACCCCTGAGTGAGAATGGGCACAGAACTGAGGGCACTGTGGACAGGTCCAGCTGGCTGCCACTGGACAAGTGTCATCTGGGAGATGAGCCCTGCTGGTGGAAGCACCAGGAAGCAGGGAGGTGCTGTCACCTGTCACTGCTGAGTGCCTCCTTGGGCAGTCACTGATCTCTGGCAAGCTTTCTCCGAGAAACCCTACATCCCCTGTGCCATCTCCAGGTTTCGGTGGCCTATCCATCACCTACCCCACTCGCCTGGGACAACTGGTCATGAACGTGGGACTTGGCAACTTGGAAAAAAATTAAATGAACAACTTGCCAGAGACCTGGGAGAGGGATCTACCCCCAAAGATGCTCATTTAATTGGTCTGGGTGGGGACCAGAAAACATGCACCTGTGTTTGCTTTACTCTCCCAGGAGATTCCACAGTGCCCCCAGCGGCTTGTCCCTGCTGGCTTCCCCAGTGACACCAGCCTGTTTGTGAAGCGTGCTTCCTCACAGGCCCTTTCCTGCACATTCCACAGAAGCTCTTCTAAGAGCAACTGCATGGAGCTGTTCACCAGATTGGGATCTGCGACAGGATCCAAATCGCAAGGCTCAAGTTCAGATCATCTGCCCAGGATCAAAATGTCGGGTGGCCTTTCCTCCAAGGGAAAGCAAGACAGAGAACACCACGTACTTTCGGATCTGTCGTTTTGTTCCCTGACCTGGATCTTTCAGAGCAGATTATAGTGAAGACAGGCTGACATTGTGGTTTGCCCTTCACAAACCATGGTCAGGAGTTGCTTCTGCTCCTAAGAGAATGCATGGGGAACAGAGAGTAGGCTGGACCCCATTTTATTTATATTCAAAAAAGCAGAAGAACCCAAGCACCCAGTTCTCACGAGCAAAAGTGGAAGGGAGTAGGAGAAAGCGCATGAGGGTCTTCAGTGCATTATGACGGAAGCACCACCTCTAGCCTTCCACTCTGGGAAATTCTTGCAAATACGAAGTTGGCCTCTCCACAGGACCTCCAGGTGTGTCCTGCCTGTGGTCTCTGTGGGGAGGACGTGGGAGGGCCCTGCTTTCCGGTCAGATAGGAAGGAGCCGTGTGGAGGGGATGAGGGGAGGGCCAAGGAAGGACAGGGAATGCGCCACTCAGGGAAGAGTCTGCCCAGGACTCTGGATGATCCTGACCGTGACAGGCATCGCTCTCCTAGCAATGGAACGGGTGGAAATTCCACAATGCATCCTCACGTCGACGTGAACCTCTAACTTCCCACAGTTGCCCTTGTGATGTGGGTGGAGGCAGCCTCCTGAGCAATCACTGACTTGCAGAGCACCCACACCGAGGAGCTCAGGGACATGAGCGGCTTGATCTGCAGACACAGTGGGAGCTGTGTGAGATGCTGGTGTTGAGGAAGGACTTGAAATAAGACCCTGCTCACACTGGGGATGTGTGAAGGCCACTGCCAGCACCTTCTGCAAGTCACAGGAGGCCGTCTTGATTTTTCCATAAACGCAACCACATCCTGCTTACTTTTAAAAACGTTGCAACAGCTTCCCCAAATGCTCACAGACTCACTGGTAAATAGAGGAAAGGGGCAAAGAAAGCTGCCTTTCTAAAACTAAATGGATATAATCATAGCTACTATATTATAGCTTTTTAGAAAACCTGTTTTACTTTTAATAGCCATTTATCTAAAATGGCAAAAAATATGAGAAGAATAAAATAAATATAAGGCAAGAACTAACAGACTGTGGATGTCAAAAATAGTATTGAGCTAGATGGGAGCTCTATTCCATGAATCAACTCCTAGGAGTCCCATGTTCTCAAGAGCATGTCTGTCAACAGCCAGTCATCTGCAGCATCAGATCTAGAGCACAAGAAACCTTCACTTGGAAGTTTGGGCAATTCCTGGTTGATTATTTATTTATTTTTCTGTTTGTTTGTTTTTTGCGGTACTGGGGCTTGAACCCAGAGCCTTGTGTGTGCAAGACAAGCGCTCTACCAACTGAGCTATATCCCCAACCCCCGGGGTTGATTTTTCCAGCTGGTTTCCTATGGGAGGAGGATGCCTCGCAGTGAACTCCTGCCCTTTGCAGACATGCCGGGCCACGCCCTCTCTGCGCTGCCCACGCCCCTGGGCGCCTCCGCCTACCTCTCACGATCAGCTGGCTCTGGTGCTCCACAGCCGCCGCCTCGTTGCGGGCGATGCAGGTGTAGTTCCCGTTGTGCATGAGGGAGAGGTTGGAGATCCTCAAGGAGCTGGTGAAGTCGATGTTGTCGATGGTCACCCCCAGGCTGGCGGGGATGGGCCGGCCGTCCTTCTGCCAGGTGATGGTGATGGGAAGGTCCCCTGAGACCACGACACACGGGATGAAGACCCGCTGCCCGATGGAGAATCTTGGAAACTCAAAAGGTTGGATAAAAGGTGGAACTGGAAGAAAAAGGAGAAAGAAAAACATAATAGGGGCAAGACCAAGGGAGCCATGCCTCACCCCACGTTCTCCTTCCTCCAGGCTGTGCCTGGCTTTGGAAGAGCTGCCGGCCCAGCGCAAGAACAGGTCAGCTCAGGAGGAGCCCGACCCACGCTCTGGCTGTTTGGATTTCTGGATCATTCCAAAAGAAAATACAGCTTGCTTTGCATCCCAACACCTATGATTTACCTAATTTAATGACAACCAACTAATTATAAGTAATTAATTAACACTGTGGTACAAGTGTTGTGAAAGAGGGGTTGGGTTTGTTTTTGTTCTCCAAGCTTTTAGGAGTGCAGGGAGACTTCTTCCTGCTCTGCTGTGAGTAGCCCTATGATGACGGTCCCCACCCTCTGCTTCGCACGGTCCAGTTCTGTTGCTGAAGTTGTTTTCTGTGCCCCGCTGACAGCAATGGTGAGTTCCAGACACCTGTTAGGACTCTGGCGTGTTCATAACTCACCCCATCTTATGCATGCCGTGTGACCTTAAATTAACAAGTCCCGGGCAAGTCGTCTGGCTGTGGCAATGTGTTGCTCAGGACAATGAGGTTCTAGCCTTCCTCCTAGCGAGGCACAGACACAGCCAAACTCTGAAGCTCCATGCACCAAAAAATTCCTGCTTCTGTCTTCCGCTGCAGGACAGTTCTCTCAGGCGACCTCACAGGGTACGCAGGGCATAAACGCGCTAGATGCCAGGGGAGCCAAGTTCAAGCCCCACTGACAGGCCACAGGCAAGATATGAATGTGCTACTGCTCTTGGCTTTATGGGGTCATTCACAGCCTCATTTTGCAGGTGAGGAAAGTGAGATTCAAAGATGTTATTTAGTCCTTGGACGTAGAACTAGTTGGCTGTTCTATGAGGCTCAAACCACATCTATGTGGCAGAGATTGGTGCCTTCATTGTTGATCTTTGTGGGTTTTTGCACATATTTTTAAAGAAAAAGTTTATATTTATGCAGGGGCTTGGAAATGACTAAGAACAGACTAAGATTCTGAAGATGTGAAAACCTAAGATGTGAAAACCTCGTGTAAGCCATCGCTGCACTGGACGAGGCTGTTATCACATAGCGAGAGGCCTGTAGGCTGCACCCATTAATCAATCACAGACCCCCCTGTCACCAACTCAGGGGAGACGAAGGGGTCCAGGGATATCTAACCACACACTGTTCATCAGGCCCTGGTGTGTGCTGGGCTGGGCTGGAGCGGGTGCTGGGCTGGGCACACGGCAGACATGCGGGGTGCCAGCCTGCCCGGCAGCACTCGGATTCTTTAAGCCTTGCCCTGGGTGGGATAAATGTTTCCTGTCTGTGATGTGTTATTTAATAATTAACGCTTTCATTTTTGCTGCATAGAACGCACATTTCTTCTTTGGCCTCTGCAGGCAGGAGCCTGGCTGCGCCCAGAGGGCCCTTCCCATTGGCCTGGCACTTCTGGTCTAATCTGAGGATCGTTGTCCTTAGGCAAGGCCACGTGGTTCCAGCTGAACCACTGACTATAGCTGTTTGACCCCTTCTGCGACCCCGTTTCCTTGTTTGTAGGACAAGGAGGGCAGCCCAGACCCCGTGTGAGGGAGGCTGCACAGGGTCTCAGACTCCTGCCTCTGAGGCAGATTCCTAGCACTGGTCGCCCCGCACCAGCCTGCAGATGAGGAAGCACCTGAGTTGCAAGGCTGGGGGGCGGGGAAGCCTCACTCTCTCTCTGCTACGGTGGGAAGAAGATATATGTAAGGACTCACTTTCCAATCCCCAAATCAGGACAGAAAGGCAAGGCAGTTTTGACCTTCATAGCAACAACACAAGGGAGGGACCTGAGTGGCGGAGGAGCGTCAAGTTTGAAGCGCCTCTTACAACAGGGACTTTCTGCCACCAAGGAAGGACGAGTGCAGACCCATCTTCAGGGACAGAGGGAAGGGTCAGTTGCAGATGGTTAACCCCCAAAAAACAAAACCCCAAGCAAACCCCATGCTCTCCATGACTCCACATTTGTATGTCATTGACATATAAAAAAGTCACAAGGAATATAATTCCAGCTACAGAAGCAAATTTCAGCCTTGCAGCACTGCTGGAAAGCAGGAGGTGGGCGAGTCTCCCGAGCATGGGAGACGGGGGTCAGCCAGGGGAGGCTCGGCTCTCCGGCCGGCCACCCAGAGGGTGAGCCTCACTCAGAGACCCTCGTTTTTCCTCATTCATTCAAAATTGATTTTCACGACAGTTATTAGCACATGTCAATTATACGCAATGAGTGTCTTTGTGGCATTTTCATACCTACATGTAGTGTCATTTGTCCCCCACCGCCCTCTCACCTGCCCCGCCAGCTCCCCTCACTCCACCAAGTGTCCCCACGCTATTTCCATGGCCTGTTTTAAACCATGAGGACACTGTGCATGACATGATTTCTTGGTCTAGAGCAGATGCAGAGATTTCAGGCATAATGACATGGGCTTAGTCAAGAGCCACCAAGGGCAAGCTTGTGCTGGTGAGAAACCAGAGAGTCAGCATGAGGCGGGAACCACAGTTCAGCTGGAAGCCATTGGGGAATGTTCTGAACTGCAGCACACTGCCTGGCAGCTTGTTCTTTCTCTTTTTGTAATTAATGCAAAGTCATAAGACATAATTAAGATTGAATTATAGGTGTTATAGGTGATGCTTAATATGTTAAAAGAAAAAAAGATACATTTAAAAATTTAAAATATTTACAAAAAGTGAGAACCTATCAAAATAGTTAAATTAAAAATTACATTTCACGTAGCATAATAGTCTCCAGATCCATCCATTTACTGGCAAAAGTCATGGAGTCATTCATTTTCAGGGCTGAGTAATATTTCATTGTGCATATACACCACATTTTCTTTACCCATTCATCTGCTGAAGGGCAGCAGTTTGGTTCCATAGCTTAAGTATGTTTGTATAAATATGTCAAAATAGACTCTACTGTAATGTATAACTGAAAAGATCAAATAAAAAAAGGAAATAAAAATTTTTTAAAATGCTACTTGATTAAAGAAAGAGTGACTATGAGGGAGATGCCGTAATGTCCCGGTCAGGTTCATTAGGTGCTTCACCCACCACATCACACCAGGATGCTCATGGCCTTGGGTAAATTCACACTCCCTGCATTTCAGGTGTTGTCTCTCTTGCTTCCGCCGAGTCCTCAGTACTGTGCGAAATGCTGGGAGCTCTGTCAAGGGTCCAAAATTTCACATTTTACAAACATGAGATATAAATTGGAGGGAAAACAAATCTGAGGAATTTAGAAACTCCAGGATTTAGGGAAAGCTGAGCCACACACTCAGGAGAGCCTGTTTAGTTTATGTGGCTCACTGCGGCCCGGAAATGAGGCGATTCCCCGAATCCCCCGTTGGCGAAGGGCTGTGATGCTGCTGGAGAAGGACCTGAGTGTGCGTGCGCCGTGTGACCCGCCCTTTCTGTAAGAAGTACGGGAATATCCGCTCAGGGCCACTCAGGGCCAGGCTTGGGCATTGTGTGACAGGGGGGTGCTTTCTCTGAACAGCTCAGAACCACCAGATCCTGCCCAACTCCAGCTTAGACTCATTCTGCCTAAACCCTTCACACCAACAAACATGGAATCAGGCTGCTCCTCCTCTGCATCCTTCTCCTCAGCAACTAACTGGATCATTTTTCACAGGGTGAGAAAAGATTCCCAAATTCCTCCCCAGATAGGAGCTGTAGACCCATTGGCAGACTGTGGGCGAGGTGTTGTCAGCCTTGAGTGATGGGCAGTGCTGTCTTGACGCAGTCGCTTAAACTCACTGATCTCCTCTCTCATGTGTAGGGTGAGGATGATCAAGTGCAGTGCCCCAGGTGTTGCGGAGAGCTGTCTGCCACACGCCCAGCTCAGAGCCCTGGCGGTGGACAGGAGGTGTCTGGGACTGCCCTTCTCTCCTCCGTCCCCTTGTCCCAGGACCCATGGCTCACTGGCAGGGTGAAATGTGTCACATGGATGTGAGGAGTCCCGAGGCTCTGTCTCCCTGGCCACATATAATTCATCTTCCAGCTTTTGTCCTCTCCTTTCTAGTGGTGATTGTGTCCTGAGAATCTCCATACAGTTCTCAGGACAAGTGCTCCTGGTCTCTGGATGAATGCTCCTGGGGTCAAGATGAGTGCTCCATGTTTCAGGATGAGTGTTCCTGGTCTCTGGATGAGTGCTCCTGGTCTGGACCAGTGCTCCTGCTGTCGGGATGAGTGCTCCTGGTGTCAGGGTGAGTGCTCCATGTTTCAGGATGAGTGC